>VXBA01004822.1:929069-983727 GCA_013399895.1 Serilophus lunatus | reverse complement strand
GGGGCTCTCCCGGGCGGGGGGGGGGCTGCGTGAGCGCGGCGGGGTCCCGGGCTGGGCCCGCGGGCTCGGGGCACCGCGGGGCTGGGGCGGGTGATAGCGAGGTGCCCCCTGCTCGTCCCCCGTGGGGCTCGGCCTCCCCGGGCGCCAGGCGGGGTGACGGCCGGTGACACAGCAGGCTCCTGCCGGGGGGCACCTGCCAACTTGAGCCCCCGAGCTCGCAGCAGCAGCGGCGGCTGCCCCCGGGGTGCCGCCGCCTTCCCGTGGCGTGCCCTGGTTATGCAATGCCCGGTGCATGTGAGCGGCCGCGCAGTCACATGCTCGGCAGAGGCTCGCAGATGTCCTCGGTGTCTGGTTTGTTTTGCTCGCGGTGTTGCTGGTGTGAGGTGGCAGCTTCCTGGGAGGAACAGTCTGCGCGGAGTGAGGGGGCTGCCAGTTATTGATGTGCTAGTGTTAAGACTACGTGTTTCCTTAAGATTAATTACTAGAGTAAGTTGGACTTCTTAATAATTTAGGAAGAAATATCGTAAAACCTTCGCTTCTCTTTTCTCAATTATGTTTTCTTATGCTGCAGCGCAAGATAGGAGCGGGTTACTCCACGTTCCTCTGGAGAAATAAGGAGTGTCTTGTAAGCCTTAGTGGTTGTTTTGTGAACTTTCTAGGTCAAGTTTTGTGACTAGCCCTTTTTAACCTCGTGAGTTTGTCATCTTGTGTATGTGCTGAGGTTCTCCTCATATCCTCTTCAAGAAGCCCTTTTAAAGAGCTTGAACATAAAACTAGGAATTCATTCTTCTATTACCACTGGAGAAGATGATTGTTAGTAATGACTCATAATCTCCAGGTGGGTAAGTAGTGTACTTCACACCTAACCAATGTAATGTTTTTTTGGAGGGAGATATCCTCTCGTGGCAACGAGGTGTGTCCTAGGTCGGTCAAGAAATTACACGATGCTTTATGTATCAGAAGGGTACTGAGTTCAAGGAGCTTGAAATAAGTTCTCCTAAGATTTAGGGTAATCCTTGCAGAGGATGTGGCTTTGTGGTTCCTAGAAGTAAACCTTGCAGAATAACCATTCAGGGTTCAGTTTTGTACCATAAGAAGGCAGAATCTGTGTTTTGGGGTTTTTTTTCCATTAACTCTCATTGACAGCCTAACACTCCACAAGGAGGACCTTGATCCTTTTCAAAGAGGAGCTGGTCCTTCAGTTAGACTGAGCCTGTATAGTGTTAGATGCTTGCAGAAGGGAAGTTTTGTTGAGGTGAGCCTGTTTTCTCTCTTAAGTGTACTGGTAGTGTAATGGTGTTGTGCTTTCAGTTGTGAGGTATATAAATTCAAGTGCCATGTGTCATGTTTCTTCTTTAAAGAAACCAGTGGACTAGAGTGGCATTTCAGTTTGCACATTCACGCTGAACTTGAAGTGTTCAGCCTGTGTAGTATGTATCTTCTACTCTGAACAGTACGTGGTACAAGATTTGTGCCAGCCAACCCATTAGTAGTTTGTGTTCTCTTATGAGCATCCTAGTGTACTGGATGACATTTGTGTTCCTACCGTCTGCAGTACTCTGGTGTAATTATACTAAAACACAAGCTGTTTAATTACTGGTTAATCAAAGTTGGACACGGGTTTCCCATCAGCAACCGGGGTCCCAAGCTGTAGGACTTACTTGAGTTTCTGAAATCCTAAGGGAAAATGTTAATGGCAGGTGCTGCTCTTGCCAAGTGGGCTGCAGTGTGATGTTACCTGACCTCGGACACAAAGTTCTTCAGTGCCTGTGTGGAGTGGTTTGCTTGGCAGGGATGGCAGTGTAGCTTCGAAACAAGACATTAACAGCTTTACTGAAGTTACTGCCTGGAAAGTAACTTCCAGTAGCTTTTCTTGATGGAAAGTGAGGAAGCCGCCTTAGAAGGGGAGAGATGACTGCAGGGAATGACTGGTAGAACTGGCTAGTACTTTGCTGGGCAGTAGACAAAACAATCCAAGTGTTGTGCAGTGTTATTATTTCCCTGCAGGACATCAGAGGTATTTTGGTGCAGACGGAGTTAGTTGCAGACGGCTGTTAGTTAGGGGCCCTGCACTTTGTGATCATGCAGGCAATATGTGTGTATTTTCCTGAATTAGCTAATACCAGCTTGTTCTGACAAATATTGAACTGCTACCATTATTGCAACTTTCTCTCACTACTTGACCTTTACTGTGACATCTGAAATGTGCTTGGATAATTCCAGAACTGTGGCTTGCTTTGCCTGACCAGGAGGAGCTAACAATCTTCCTGTCTCAAAGGCAACAGTCACATACCTAGGAGCAAAGGAACTACATAGGAGCTTGTCCAGAAAAAGCGTGTCTGAATTGGCTGCCTCTGAACAAGTTACTGAAAGAGACACAGTAAGGGTAAGAATTAAACCTGTCAAGTTGCCTTTAGTCCATGGCCCTCCCCCTTTCATAGGGAGGGCTGTGAGGTCATGTGCAACTTCTGGGGCAGATCTGTGAACTTGACCTGGTGACCTGTTTCCATAAACCAGTCTTGCTGTTTATTATGGGTGGTGCTGTACTTCCCTAGAACTCGGCCTAGTGGGGAATGTCAGATATTAAGGGAGTGGAAGGGAAGAGTATGCTCTTTCCTGGACTGATCTTTTCACCCTGCGGGATTCCAGATGCATCATGCTGGATGAAGGAAGGGGAAACAGCTGTATCTGACGCTGTTGCCTTTTCCATACATTAGTAATCTTAATTTGAAGAGCCAAACAGTGTTCACTTGTCATCTGGTATTTGCAAGACTACAAATAGTTGCTGTTTCTGCATATAACACCATCGTTGTTCTTTGTCTGCTTAGCAGCCATGTATTCACTGTTTGTGATGGCAAATGTTGCTGGAGGCATTGAAGATTATAATTTTCTTCAACTGCAAGTTGAAACAAACTTGGGCTGAAGTAAATGTGTTTATGATCTGTTGAAACACCAGTTTTATTATGAATGAGTGGTAGTGCCTGAGAATCAGAAAGCTCTAACAGAACCTTTGTAGAATCCCCATACTTGCTCATGTGCAGATTTTTTTAGGCCTCCTGGGGCTTTGACCTGAGGTGAAATTTCTCTTTAAACAGACTAAGTCTACCAGAAGTAGGAATACAGTGTTCTGAACTCTGGGGATGTACTGAGGGTTAGTGTTGGTACGCTGCCAAAAGGTTTCTAAGATGTGCTGGAGGCAGGAGGGAACAGCCTTAATCTGAGGTTGTGTTGCTGTTGCTTTGTGATATACTTAGGAAAGTACCATTTTCATATATGGAGTGCTTAGTCATGTGATTTTTAAAAAAAAAAAAATCAAACACAGAGGAAACCTAAAGCCACGAACTGTGCCCTGTGTTAGACTTATGAATATCTTTCCTTGTTTAGAAGGCTTCAACATAGTATTTCTCTGCTGATTGTAGGGCTGGGCTTTCTTAAGAAAGCTGGCACGAAAACCCTTTAAGAAAGATGGTTGTTTACCTGAGTATTAAGTGTCTTGCTGCTTACAGAGTCAGACTTTCAGCTTTTCTAACTATGACTTATTTACGACCACACTTACTCATGCCTATCTCGTCCTACCCGTATAGGAGTGTTGTTCTGAAAGAATGGAAAAAGCAAAGTGCTCCTCTCATTCTGTAACTTCGTCCAGCTTTTACTAGAGGGTTTTGAGGGAAGAACTTTTAGCTGTGTCTTATCTGTGGTAATGCAGAAGTTACTTAGTTACTTGTATCCCTGAGTGCCGTCTCAGCCCCGTAAGACCAGTCCCTTCCCATATTTGTGGTGATAAGCAGGCTCTTGACCTGTTAGTGTTTAAGAATTAGGATGGTGACTTTAGGCTGTTGACTTCCAATGACTTGAATTTATTTTATTTTATTTTTTTTTAGGCCTATTGGCTTGGTTTAACCATTGTAAGTCAAAGATCACCAAAGCTTACTGGTTCAGGGAACAAATTCATACTTTTTATTAGTGAAATCCTGCTAGGTCGTGGCTTAAATGTAAAATCCTAGATGATCTCTGAAATTGCATTCTTGGTGTTAATATTGAAATAGAATATTCACACTTGCAGTTCTAGATCTAAGTGCTCTTCTGGTAGTTTAAAGTAATTGACACACTCAGCTTTTTTAAACAGACTGAAAGTTTGAATGGCAAATGTTGGATTTTTCCATTGTAGGTGTTATTGCTGTGCAACTTCAGTAGTATGTTTTGAAATTCTTTATCCAAATTGAAATGTAAACTAAGGTCAGGCCAAACCTCATCTTGCTTTATTTTTCTTTTGTGTTTAGCTGGATGATTTTTGGTGCACGATCAAATGTCATGTGCAAGCAAATTGCTTTATGTTTCATTGTAGAGTTGTTGCCTTGAAATACAGATAACATTTTTAAAACAATAAAACTATCAGTCAGAACTATGTGGTAGCTGAAATGCACTCAAGTTTTTCTATCTATGAGGTGCCTTGATAGGTTTTTTTGTAACTGTTAACTGCATTACCAGGTTTCCCACACTTTCCACTCTGGAAGAAAAAATCTTTCTGTAAAGAGTAGTTTGAATTTGTGGGTTTTAAAAAACAATGGGTGTTAGATAACAAGATATAATGAAGCATAGAAAGTGTTTTTTTTAGGAAATGTTTTTCAGAAAGTATGATTACAAACCATTCTAGACCAAACATTCCAGCCAGCCTGATATTGAAGAAATACTGAATTCTTTTCTCACGGGCAGTGCTAAGCAGCTCCAAGTTCTTTGCCATTTTGCAAGAATAATAATGAACCTGTGCTTTTTCTTGAAAAGGTCATTCACTTGTGACGCTGGTACATGGAAACACTAAACTACCTTTCCCCACTAATGGATTGTTTGCTATTAAAACAGGTAAACAGATGAGAGGAAACAGAATGGAAGATGGTAACTCTGCATCAAAGTAGTGTTAATTGCATAGATTAATTTGATACATGAACAAATTTATGATGTAGTTTCAATAAATAGTCTCCAAGTTATGAAAATGTAACATTTTGGCTTATACTGGTGTTAAACATTCAGCATTCATAAGTGCAAGGGTGTTTTCCAACTTGTCTCGTAGAATATGAAGATACTTAGCAGCTGGTTATGGGTTTAGTTAGAAGCAGTGTTAGAGTAGACAAATGAAATAGTGATCTTGGTAAGCGGTACTTAAACTGACTTTTAGACCTGGCTTGTAAAGAGTAACTTTGAATCAGGCCGTGCTGCCCTGGCTAAGATAAAGGGAAACAAATCTAACAGGGCTGGGTAAATTGGTGGTGGTTATTGTCCCTAATAAACAACCAATTACTGATGTACTTTTTGAAGAACTGTCAGTGTTATTCAGCACAAAAATGGTTGTTGTGGAGGCATTGTAATTCCGGGTAGCTGTTGGGGTGTTATGAATACAGCCCTTCATGGGCCTCTCTGGTCAGTAAACAATATTATTCATGGTCAAGCACAAAGCACAGCAGCCTGTCCTTGCTGCGTAAGCATATGGTGTCTCTGCAAATGCCAGGTCAAGGTTGCTCAGGAGATAAAAATAGGTCAATTATCTCTCAAACTGTAGTAGCCAAACTCCTGATCGGAGCTGGCAGAAGTGTAGTAAATGTTTGTGCAGTCTGCTCATAACCCATGTGCATAGGAAAACGTGGGGCTGTCTTAAAACTTTTGCTGTAAATAACTTGATATTGCATTAAATGTTTTAATTTTAAGAATAAATATTTTGGTTTAGTATCTCAGATGTCTCAGTGTCAGTGCCACTGAATAAAAGTACAAGGCTTTCAAGGCGCCACCATCCTTTTCCGATTTCCTTTATTTTACACGTGTAATAAAGAACAGGTTTCCAAACTTTTCAAAATATCTTTAAAATGAGTGTTGAAGCTTTTTCCTTTTTACTTAGCACTGTAAGCCCATTTAAATGTTGAATGCTTAGACTTGAAACTGGTGATGGAGAGCATCCTTGGAGATTGTGACAATGTATATGTGGTGAGTGCAGAGCTATGAAGTTCTGTTTCAGAATCCTCTTTATGCTGCTACTTCCTCAATCTGTCACTCTCAGGAGTTTGCAAGAAGGATCAAAAGGTGGCAAGAAGAACTGAAAATGCATATAAGCAGTATATTTCTCTCCATGTGTGCTGACTCTTGTGCCCCAATATGACAGCATAATCCAGTAATTAATTTGTTTGTGCAAAACAACAAAATGTTTTCTAAATCATCTTATACTTGAAGATGCTTTTCAGATGTTGACTTAGAACTCTGTTGATTTAAGGAACTCTTATACTTGGCATTAACTATAAAAAGTGCACTTCCTGTTTCTATATTGGGCAAGGAGGGGTGGGCAGCTGAGCTGAAGATCAGTGGTGATGTGCATCATGTCAAAAACATGTGCTTTTGTTAATGGGGTGTTTTATGTAGTATGCACTGATGGGAAGTTATCTAATCTGGATTATAGGTAGCTTTTGGAATAGTAGTACATAAACTCTACAATAGCTGAGGAATTTGACAACTATTCCCTGCAGTTAATCAGTTCTCTCTTGTCAATTAGGTACTTCCACAAACGTGTGTTTGGTATGGAGAATGTGGAGTTGCTTCTGGAGACAAGAGATACAACTGTGCTTATGATGGACCATCCATAGCACTACCAGAAGATGGTTATGACTTAATACAGGTGAGCTTCTTTTGGAGGTCTACTGCTCAAAACACTAGTTCTCCTACACTTCAGAGACCTGCGTTGGGTTCTGTTGGACCTGCGCTGTGACCTTTAGCTTTCTCATCCTCACTTGATGGAAGAGTGAACGTATCTCTGACTCCTCAAACCTCCAATTAGGTGACGGTAATATACCTAATTTCCTTTTCAGAGATATGAGATGTCTCCAAAACATCTAATTAGACATAACCTTAAATATAGGATTGGTTCACTTTCCAGCAGATCTTCCACTCTGGTTTGAGTAGTCTTCAGTCAGATTGTTTATCAAGACTCTCCCAAGCTATAATACATTCTGCACTTATGCCCTTCTGATCTCTAAAGGACAAAACTAAACTGTTTTCTGTCAGATGGTCGTTCCTGATCTCTCCTTAAATAGGAAGGTATTAACTGATACTTGTTCAAGGGGAGCAATTTGGACAAAACTAGCTGTCCCTAGTGTGAGATGGTTTTTCCTTATCTGGGCTTTAGCTGTTAAAGTGAGCAAACCCAAGTTAAAATAGAGTTTCTATATTTGCTGCACAATATAGGGTGATATTGCTAGACTTGCTCTCTGGCATTTGATAGTTCAAAGCTTTAAAGTGTGAAATAACTATGGAGTTAAACAAGGGTTTGGCTGGTGTCAGGAGCGACTTAATTAAATATGTAGGTGAGCTCACTACTGTTGTGTTCTGTTTCTGAAGATTTAATGCATAGTTCTTGTATGTTACCATCAGTTATGCTTGTATTAAATGCATTGTCTCTTCTATAAGCTGAAAATGAAATAGCTCTTCCAGGTGATCAGTGATTTTGTGGTTAGTGGCTTGCCTCCTGAGAATTTAGAATCTGATACTATCCAGAAGGAGTAATAGAGGATAAGCTGCAGGAATACTTTCAAATTGGATAAACGTGTGTTGTCCTCTTACCAGTAGACTCAGAGGCCATTATCATTCTATATATAGACCCTGGTGACTAAAGATCATCTGAAGGAGAATTTTAAAAGGAAGTACTGCTTTGAATAAAAGAAGTGAAAAAAGTGATTTTTCTCTTTAGTCTCTAAACAAATCTTGTTTGCCAGACTGGTTGTTTTTTCTATGCATCCTCCACAGCAACAGCTACTGTCTTCTGAAATATGTTGGAGTAGAACCCGTAACTATAATGAGTTCTGAAGTCTCTTTCCCCCCTGATCTCAGTGTTGGTTTTTTTTTTTAAGGAACTTTGTCCAGGCTTCTTCTTCGGCAATGTTAGCACTTGCTGCGATGTTCGCCAGCTTCAGACTTTGAAAAATAACCTGCAGCTGCCTCTGCAGTTTCTCTCCAGGTATGCTAATGAATGGCAAAGCAAGCAGTTTTGTAACAGAATAACAAAGCACATTAAAACTCTTCCCTTCGAGTAGACTGTAGGAAAGGAGGTGATTTCATTTAAAGGCTTGTTGGAGCAAGCTATCGAAGTGATTTCCTCATCTGTATCAGGAGGCTGTAGTATCGTGAAAGTACTACTTGCAATCTGGATTGAGTTAGTTGGTAGAATAAATATTCCCTTACCTTGTCTCAAGGTGCTGTATCTAGTGAAGCCTTCAGAAGAGGGAGACATAAAGTACTGTTTGGTCTTGTTCCAACAGGAGTCTTCCTGCTAGCAGCAGTTAAGTTTTCCATAAAATTCTCTGTGTATCTCCTATGTGTGGTAGGCAATTTTGGTGCTTAAAACTGCTCATGTGACATCAACAACTCCTGTTGTATTGCTGATTAAAAACTTGTAGAATTTTAACATTTTCTATCAGTCTAAGCAGAATGTTTACACTTGCAAGGCACATCTGACTTGACCTATATAGCTTCTGTACCTCTTAATCTTGATTTCTGTTCATTGACTTTCCTTCCCAGATGTCCATCATGTTTTTACAACTTGATAAACCTCTTCTGTGAACTAACTTGCAGTCCAAATCAGTCTGACTTTTTGAATGTTACAAATACCATACCTTATTATGATCCAGTTTTAAAAGAGAACAAAAGTAGCATTACAGAGCTGCAGTACTTTATTGGAGAACGCTTTTCAAATGGTGAGTAAACAGTGTGTTATTTTATCTTGGTCTTTGTCAAGGTAACAAGGACAGTGCTTTTTCAGGAAGAATTGGGAGGGGAACATCTTTGTCACTGTGAAGTTTGAATCATCAAATGGGTAACAGTAGTTTCCCTTAACTTCTGGAACACTAACTTCTGCCTGAGTAGGGGACATTACACTGACACTGTTAATAACAGTGTTTTTAAAGACTCAACTGAGGCTGAACATCTATACAAATGGTTAATAGCTGATAACCATAATTACTTTAACTTCAGAAAAACAAAGTTATTGCCAAAGTACTCAATGTCCAAAGCCTACCTGATACTAAAACAGTCTGGCAAGTATGAAATAAGTGTACACAGTGTGCTGCAGTGGTTCCCTAAGAGGCGCTCAGTCCTCTTCAAATTGACTGTTCTAGTCCTTTGTCAAAATAAAAGATATTTTTAGAGAAAAATAAATTAGGGTTGTATTTTGATTTTGTAGCAAGCCTAAAGCACTCATTCAGTCTTCGTATGCTTTGTGCAGTACCCTTTAATCAAATTATGATCAATTATCATCAAATCGATTATGCAAGTTGTATATGGCCTACAGGTCAAAAGTACCTGAAATGTCTGTCATAACTCTCCCTGAAAATAACCTTGTGTTAAGTAGTGTTTGCTCTCAAGCAGAAAAGCTTAATGCAGATTTGAGTGGCTTACTCAGAGTAAGGTAGCTGTATAAAGCATTGCAACCTTGAATATTATAAATACAATTGAATACATTAGTCCACTATCCTAAGATGATTCCTCTTGAAAGCTGTAAATATGTTCCTGGAACTTGGTGATTCTGTAATATTGGAGCTACTTGGAATGCTCACTCAAGTTAGAATATTGGTTTAATGACTCTTCTGTCTTCATTCACTATTCCTAGCAATGTATAATGCCTGCAAAGATGTGGAGGCTCCATCAAGTAATGTTAAAGCACTGGGGTTACTGTGTGGGAAGGATGCCAAGGACTGCAATGCAACCAACTGGATTGAGTACATGTTTAGTAAAGACAACGGACAGACTCCTTTCAGCATTATTCCTATCTTTTCAGGTAAGAAACCAAGTAGTCCTTACCGTTGAAGTTTCTTTCAAAGGCTGCATGCTATGGCTGACATGTTGGTTTGTTAAACAGCTGCCCAGCAATAATATCTGCAGTCAGAGGCTTTCGAAGCAGTATAAAAATCAACTCACCTCTTTTGACTTCTGCTTGGAAGTCGTACTTTGTGCTTTCTTTGTATACAGCTTCTTACTGTATAGACATCTAAAACTCATTAATGGTGGACCAAGCTTAGGCAACTGGCTAGCTTGTATTCCTTGGGAATTTCCTGATCCTTTAGGGTTTCTTCATAAGGAGATTGTTGCACATTTCACAGTCTGAACAGATAAGGGGAATGACAAATCATTGCTGGGGTGAAAGAAATATGCTTATTACTTTTACAGTCTGAAATGTTAAACATGACCAGTCATTTAATTAGTGGACAACTCTAAACAGTTTTTAAGGAAAAAGCAGTGGCTTATTCATCTGTAACACCAGAAAGTGCTACGCTATATATAGGCTAGGGGCTTTCATACAAAGGGTTAACTCACTGCCAGGAAAAATTCAGATCTTCACAGTTAACTGGCTCTGCAACTTGTGATTTGTCATAGATGTTCCTGTCCATGGAATGAATCCTATGAATAATGCTACCAAAGGCTGTAATGAGTCCATGGATGATTCAACAGGACCATGCAGCTGTCAGGACTGTTCAATTGTTTGTGGTCCAAAACCTCAACCCCCTCCATTGCCTCCTCCTTGGCTATTGTTTGGTTTGGATGCTGTGTATGTCATCATGTGGATCTCCTACATGGGCTTCCTACTCATATTTTTTGCACTAGTTTTTGGAGTGTGGTGCTACAGGTAAAGCATTCAAAATACTTGCCTCTACAAGTCACTTGTTTTCCTCTGAGAACTTTCTTTGCCCAGGTCAGGTGCTTCTGTCTCTACTACTTCTGCCAGCAAAAAGTCATGTTCTGTGGCATGTGCTTATACTTAGTGTTCTAATACCTAAAACCATCTGGTGGAAAGTGAGTACAGAAGTTGGTTTAGTTGGTGCATAACTCTCATAGCACCCCTAGCTACTGGATCCAATACATTATTCTACTACAGTCATGAATTCTTTTCCCTAGTCTCTTGTTTTGAAAAAACTAAATGAATGGTAGGTTCCCTTGTCATCCTTGATCACATTGGCTGGAGCACCTCTTCTGTGAAGACAGGCTGAGAGAGTTGAGGCTGCTCAGCCTGGAGAAGTAAAGGCTGTGGGGAGACATTCTAGAAGCCTTTCAGTACCTGAGGGGGCCTACAGGAGAGTTGGAGTGCAACATTTTACAAGAGCATGTGATAAGACAAGAGGCAATGGCCTTAAGCTACAGGAGAGAGTAGATGTAAATTAGATAGAAAGAAGAAATTCTGTACTCTGCGGGTGGTGAGGCAGTGGAAGAGGTTGCCCAGGGAGATTGTGGACTCCCCATCCCTTGAAATGTTCAAGGCCAGGTTGTCCAGTGCTCTGAGTAACCTGATCTAGTAAAAGGTGTCCCTGACCATGGCAGGGAAGTTGGAACTAGAGGATCTTTAAGGTTTGCATCCAGCCCAAACCTCTCTGATTCTGTAATTGTTCAATTATGACTAGGAAACTGAAATTGCTCTATAATGAGAATTAAGTTTGCACGGAGAAGGATAGTGGGTAGAACAAACTTAGTTGACATGCTCAGCAGCTGTACCTTACTGGGCAGCATGAAATGGTAGGTGTGTTTGAGATATCTGATTTATAGCCCAAAACATCCTGCCGTAATTGGAGGTCTGGTTAGATTAGCACAAGGAGGCTGCTGAACTTACTCATTCCTGACACCTAGAGCATGAGCTGTAAGCAATTTATGTCTGTCATAAGTGTTATGTGCTATAACTTTCTTGTCTTTAGGACAGTGCCTTATTTCACTTTTTCCTCGCTTCCTCATTTCTTTAGGGTAAGTGTCTGTAATTTAAGAAGTTTGACTAATAAAACAAAATATTCTGAATGAAAAAATTTCTTGCAAATGTTATCACTAAGTTATGATCAATTTAAAGATTCTGTGCTGATAAGGGTACTGATCTAAATATGCATAAAGAACCTGTGCTTGATCTAAGCTGGAAAAGTTTATTAAGACGGCTGGAATGACTGTATTTGTTCCAAAGGATCATAAAGCTAGAGGCTGCTGTTCTTGACTGGATGGGTGTACAGGTGATTCTGGAGGCATCAAGTTTGTTAGTAGCATTGAACCATTCTGTTCAAACATACAGATGCTGTTTTGGACAAGCAGGTCAAGATAGCTTTTTGTCTTGCAGGAGGCGGCACTTTGTCTCAGAGTACACACCAATTGACAGCAATGTGGCCTTTTCTGTAAATACTCACCGTGACAATGGTATGTTTTAGATAAGAGTAAGGGGTTTATTAGAAACTCAGCTTAAGTGCATCCCTGTCTTGTGTACGAGCTCTGGAATTTTAGCTTCTCTAGACCATGTAATCCTTTCTTGGAGGGCTTTATTTCAGTCTTTTGGCCAGTATCTCTCCCTTTAGAGCAGTACTTAACCCTGTTTTGCTGAGTACACAGCTTATGGGTCTAGCTATGCTACAAGGAAGTTCTAGAGGGCTTGGGTAGCAGGAGATGGGAAGGGCAACACAATGCTAAAATCAATTTGGTCGTGTTTTGACTCATTCAAAGCATGCTGTGAGAGAATTCTAATTAAATTTGTGTAGCACCTGAGGTAGCTTGTTTTATTGCTTATATATATTTTAGATGCTTCCTGCCTTTATTTGCTACTTCTGTCAAAAAGGATCTTGCATTAGGAGGGGCAGTGTTAGGTACAAGGTGGTTTCTGCCCCCTTGACCTCAGTTGAGGATCAGTCCCAGAGTCTGACTGTCAGTGCAGACATAGCTTCTGGTGCTTACTACAAACAGCTAGAATAAAATTTCAACTTTCCCAGTGGACTTCAGCAAAATGCCGCTTAACTGACTTCTCAAACACTTGCTGTTCACTTCTTGTTCTTGCAGGGAAAATTACCTGTGGTGAAAGGCTTGGTGAAAGGTTTGAGAATGGCCTGAGGATGACATTCACATCATGGGGGGCTTTCTGTGTCAGAAATCCACGTCCTGTTATCCTCTTCTCTGTGGTCTTCATTGCAATGTGCTGTTCAGGCTTTGTATATATTAAAGCAACCACAAACCCAGTAGATCTCTGGTCAGCCCCAAGCAGCCAAGCTCGCAAGGAGAAGGAATACTTTGACACCCACTTTGGGCCTTTCTTTCGTACTGAGCAACTTATTATTCAAGCACCAAATAGCCACCCAGACACCTATTCGCCTTACCCCTCAGGAGAAGATGTACCTTTTGGGCCTCCACTTACCAAAGATATTCTTCATCAGGTAATTGGGATTTTCCAAGAGCAAGGACCTAAACATACCTAACAGGTATAACCATAAGGAGTTGGCTTCCATCTGCAATGCTATGTGTCCATTGAGACATTCACGAGATATATTAAAAATCCCAGATATACTATAAAAGCATTTTGCTGAAAACCCTTTTGTTAGAGGGACACTTGAAACCTAAGTCCCATAAGTATTCTTAGTATGAACACAGAAATAATGTTTTTTGTAACTTGCTTCTATTGACACGTGCCACCGTCTCTGGAAGCTTGCAGGAATATAGCATGCACTCAAGCCCTGTCTTGCAAGGGAAATGCTTTCTCGTACTCTGCTCTTAAACCATGCTTTCTTTTTCTTTTTTAAAGGTACTGGATTTGCAGGATGCTATTGTCAACCTAACTGCTTCTTTTGACAATGAGACTGTAATGCTGAAGGACATCTGTGTGGCTCCTCTTGCGCCCTATAACAACAACTGCACTATACTGAGTGTACTCAACTACTTTCAGAACAGCCATTCTGTTCTAGATCACACTGTTGGGGATGAGTTCTTTGTCTATGCTGATTACCACACTCACTTCCTATACTGTGTTCGGTAAGCAGTGCAACTACGTGTTTTCAAACTGTAGGCCAGCTAGGTGTTTGTCTTGCTAGCAGACAAAACTTAACTAGTTCTCACTGTGCCCTTGAACCTTTTCTTACCCTTTTTAAAACTTGGTATACTGTGTGGAACTGCAGATTAGTATAGATTGCTTTTGTTTGTTTTAGGGCTCCAGTGGGAGTTAATTTTAATAAAATTGTTGGTTTAGTGTGGTTGGTGTGAACCTTGGCTCTGGTTTTCTTTAGACATGTTTTCAGTGCTTACAAGAAGTTCTGTAATAGAAGGCAGTTTTTAAGCTTTCACCTCATTTTATAGTTCAGTTGGATAGAAGTTACTCCTTGCCTTAGAGGCTATAAGGCAGACACTTTAAATTGTATTTAAATATGAAACATTGCCCTTAGGCTACATTTGCATTGTCGGTGGTCTTACCTCCATTTTTTTTTCTCAATTGTCAGTTATAACACAAGAGCTTCTTACTTTTCTGTGCTGTGCCTCAGTTGTCAATTATTGCTGATAATCTCTTTAGGGCTCCAGCATCACTGAATGACACAAGCATGCTTCATGATCCCTGCTTAGGAACATTTGGTGGACCTGTATTTCCATGGCTGGTGTTGGGAGGATATGATGGTATGTGGCAAAACAGTAATTAAACATAACGTGGTAATACATTTACATTTGATATTTGTAAAAGAGTGTTTTAAGGCAAGCACTTCTTACTTAAACTGTAGGGGTTTTGTACTTGCTTTGACTAAAATCTAAGTGTGCGAGAGGTATGGTGTTTAGACAGCCACATCTTATTTCTCATTAGATGCAGAGTCATAAGCACTGGTTATGTAGCAGCCCCTCATCTAACTATGCAACAATTTAATGCTGAGGTGTTGTGAACATGATAATAAATAACTACTTTTGAATACCCTCTGGAGTGCTTGTCAGCTTCTGTTCTTACTTCAGTAGTATGTTTGAAAACTCAGTCATGTTAAATGGGGTTGCAGAGGTGGGTTTGCTTTGGACAATGCTAACTTTAAACTTATTTGTATCTGCTATACTAGAATGTAAGCTCCATTTCCTAATGCCAAACAAGTTTTTTTCTTCCTCTATAGATGATAACTATAATAATGCAACAGCTCTTGTTATTACTTTTCCTGTCAACAATTACTACAATGACTCAAGAAAGCTAATGAAAGCCTTGGCATGGGAGGAAGAGTAAGTAGTCTTCCTGTATTCTGAAGTGCATATATTATTTAAAGCACCTGTAAACATAGCCTGCATGAAAAACATCTGTACTGTACCAGTATAATGGATGTTTTGAGAAGCAGTAAATCTGGTTAAAACCAGCTTATACTGATCATAAGACCTTTACTTTATCTGGCACACTTCATTTGCTTTGAGGCGTAGATTCTAGTCCCATTAGTGACCATCTACCCAGTAGTAATTGCTTGTCAGTAACTTAAAGGATTGGATATATTTTATTGTGGCTAGAATTACACAGGTAGCCTCTTTAATCTACTGGACCATTAACCATGAGTGGAAAGGTCGAGCATGATCATGTAATTCTTGATCTTCCATTTTTAAAAATGTCATTTGATGGGCATCTAAAGCTTTCATCCCCTTCACCATCTTGAAGAGTTGACACTAGCTTATGCAAGCCAGCTGCTCTGGCTAGCAGTTCAGATCAAAACTACTCTACTAGAAAGTCTGAGACAGAGTGAAAGCATGACAAGCATCTGCCTGTGTCACAAGCACCTCTCAAGTTGGGGAACTGAAACAAGGGATAATAAATTGTTTCAATCCTGTAAGCAAGCTGCAGCCATATTTCATGTGTGTACTCCTAGGTTTAGCTTTGCAGGAAAGTTGTGCTTACAGTTTGAAATAAGTTATGCAAGACAGCTACTTTTCTTCCAACTCTGTACAGAACATGGAAAGCATTTCAGCATAGTGTGTTTATAGTGCTTGGAGTAGATTTCCAGATAAGGGTAGCCAGCACCCTTCCTTTAAAAAAGGAGAAAGGTCCCTCAAAGTACTGTCTGGCCACAGTGCACTGTTGTACCACACAGATGATACAAATATGACATGCACTCACTTCCAAGTATTTCTAATACAAGATTTTTTTTATCCTTTAGAGAGTGACTGACATCTTGGTTTTGTTTTTTAGATTTATTAACTTTCTGAAGAACTACAATAATTCAAACTTAACTATATCATTTTCTGCTGAACGGAGTATTGAAGATGAAATCAACCGTGAAAGCAACAGTGATATCAGCGTTGTGCTAATTAGCTATCTTGTAATGTTTCTATACATCTCCATAGCTTTGGGACATATTCAGAGCTGTAGAAGACTGCTGGTATGTATATGGTTTTCATTGCTATAAAGACTAAAGCTATAGCTTGCTTATAGCTTTAAGTGACTTAAATATTTTTTGCAGAATGCTCATGTTCATTTTTGTTCTTTGAGTTTTACTTGGGCAGGAGTTAAAGCTTATTTAATTCATGTGTTTTTCATAGTCTCAACTAGGTATTTTCACATGAGATGTACAAGACTTCAGCTTTAAGACTTGTAACTCCAATGTTGATTTTTTTTTTTTTTTTTTAATATCTGGATCGTCAAAAGAACCAGAAAAGTTCACCACTAACTTCACTAAATGTAAAAATATGGCTTTTACCTTTGCTATAATCTGTCCTTTGTGATGATGCTTGTTTGATTAACAGTCAGTACAACTTTTTTAGGTGGATTCGAAGATCTCTCTGGGCATTGCAGGCATCCTGATTGTTCTGAGCTCAGTAGCATGTTCTATAGGCATTTTCAGCTACTTTGGAATCCCACTGACACTGATTGTCATAGAAGTAATTCCTTTCTTGGTGCTGGCTATTGGAGTGGACAACATCTTCATTATAGTTCAGACACTTCAGGTATTTATTCTTTCATACAGATTCTTCAAAAAAATGGTTGTCATTTTTGAAGGCTGTAAACTCGGAGCAGAAAGTCTTCTGCATTCCAGTGCTCAGCTCAATCTGAGCAGCTCTGGACTCTGACTGAGTATTGAGTGGTCTTAAAAGAGAGCCAAGATTCTGTGTACATGCTACCTTCATAAAAAAAACCCAAACGACTTAAGTCTCTACTTTTTCTTACTGCTGGTTGATACAAAAATAGTTGTGGAACTTGACTGCTATTTTGATCAATGTTAGCATTTAATTGTGAGCGGTAATCATGAACTAAACTACATGGACTTGTGATGCTAGGTGTTAGGGGATAATCAGCTTCTCAATTTGACAAGTTCAATAACCCACTGAAACTGGCACTGCCTTTGGCAGGTGTGTAGATTTGGCTAAAGTACTGAACTTATTTTACATTTGAAGCAAGATAACGGGTAATGTTCTTGGTTCTTTGATTTTAGAGAGTCTCAGCTGTTTTTTTGTCTAGCTCTTGTTGATGTGGTGAAAGCAATAAAAGATAGTTTGGGATATTTAAAAGTTTTGGATTTTTTTTAAAGCCATATGCAGTAGCTTTCTACATTACATGGCTCTTAATTGTAGTAACTTATTGCCTTAAAACAGAGAGATGAGCGGCTTCAGGGCGAAACTCTGGATAAACAGATTGGCAGAGTCTTGGGAGATGTGGCACCCAGTATGTTTCTCTCATCTTTTTCGGAGACTGTGGCATTCTTTCTTGGTAAGACTTCTCTAGTATATGAAGACAAGGGCCTTATTGTACCTCTGTGTTGCAAGAATAAATGCAAAACTAAAATTATAAAAGTAAAGTTGTAGAGGAAATTTAGCTTAGGTGTTCACTGTTGTAATGAAGTTAAACTTGACTTCTTCTGGGGATAGGCATTGTAGTACTTTAAGTGTCTGGCACAGCTGAAAAGATGCAGCTTTGAATCTGGCAAGGTTTACAGCATGAAAGGCTGGAGCTTTTTACTCACTTGCAGTGACTGACAAGTCTAAATTTGACTCTAGTAATAGATTAAATGTCAGGGTGTATGAACTCCTCCTATATTGCATTTAGTCATCTTGCCACTGCTTGGAAAAATGCCCCTATAACAGATTATGTTTGAGGTTCACTTTACAGTATATGTTAGAGCTATATTTTGTGTTGTTACCCTACAAGTATAATTTGGCCTTTCATAATGGACTTGTTTACCTGGAGTGTAACTTGTCATTGATTCAGCTTGTATTGGAGTGGCTTAATATTGGAGCAAAACATTGCATGACAGCACTCCTTAACTGCCTCTTACACAGTCTGCACTTGTTTTTGGAGTTGAGAAATGTCTTAAAACTGGTCACTCCTTTGCACGGCCTTGTGCTGTTAAACAGGTCAAAGATAGCAGCTGCAGCTAGGCTTGTATCGGCTGTTTCCTTTGAAAAGAAAGGCTTTGTCCAGCTATAGGGCTAATTAAATTGGGTATCTGTCTAGAAAATGCTCACTCTTTTCTAAAAAAAGGGATCTTGCTTAACAAATTGGGTCACTTCCTTCAGGGACACTGTCTACGATGCCAGCAGTTCGCACATTCTCCCTTTTTGCTGGAATGGCTGTGCTCATAGACTTCATTCTTCAAGTTACTTGCTTCGTAAGTCTCCTGGGCTTGGATATTGAGCGTCAAGAGGTGAGTGTAAATGCACCTGTAACCCCAGTGTGTGGAGGATGATGACATCCACAGAACTGCACTAAATCTGGTGTTTAATCCATTTTCAGAGGAACAGACTGGATATTCTGTGCTGCATCAAAAGCAGTGAAGAAACGAGTGGAGTCCAGCGTTCTGAGAGCATGTTGTTTCTCTTCTTCAAAAATCTGTTTTCTCCATATCTGCTTAAGGATTGGATGAGACCAATAGTGGTATGTATACTCTGTTTCAAGTAAGCAGTCATCTAAACTTGACCAAAAGTGTAGTGAGCCCGAAGGCCTAAATGGTGAAGAAAAATCTTCAATACAATGAAACAAATGAAGATTCTGATATTTTTGTGTTCAGCATTAGCATAGAAATAAGCTTTTGTAACTATAAGAGTATTGTAGTAAATAGTGGCTTGATCATGAACTATCTAAAGCCCAGGTTTGAGTTGCATTACTGACAAGCAAATTACTTTAGGCCTGTATAAAAAAAATGAGCATGTGTTGGCTTTTACACTGCATTAATCTGGAATATTGTCAATGAATCTGTGATTCAGTTTGGGCTTACTGTACTTACTTCCAGAAGGTGTTTGTATCTTTCATTGCTTGTTTCTAAGGATATATTTCCTTATGGTTCCAAAGGGAACTCTGAGTAGCTAGGGTTTACTGCCTGTAAAATGTAGTCCTAAGTAAGCCTGGGTAGCATACATTAGACTAGAGCCTCTTTGCATGGTTCCTATTAGCTTCGTCAATGACTCCTATTGCTTGTTGTTTCTGTACAGTTCTCACTTCCATGGATTTGCTTTTTTGCAGATAGCAGTGTTTGTGGGTATCCTGTCATTCAGTACTGCAGTTATGCACAATGTAGAGATTGGACTGGATCAGTCTCTCTCAATGCCAGATGTAAGTCTTATGATCGTGTCACTGTTCAGCAGTTTGTGGCTGAATTGAAGCCTTGATACCTTGTTGTGCTACCTCAACATATTATATAATAACTCAGAACTTTCCCTTTAAGGACTCCTATGTAATAGATTACTTCAGCCAGATCAGCAAGTACCTGCATGCAGGCCCCCCTGTCTACTTTGTCCTAGAAGAAGGACACAACTACACCTCTTTGGAAGGGCAGAACATGGTGTGTGGTGGAATGGGATGTAATAACGATTCACTTGTCCAGCAAGTCTTCAATGCTGCCGAAATTGGTAGCTAGTAAGTCTTTCATGCTTATCTCTGTGTAGTTGCATGGAAGAGATGTAGCTGACCAACGTGTTCTTTTGATTTATTTCAGGCTCAGCTGTTGGTTATACAGCTGACACTCTGTTGTATTTGCTTTATACTGTGGTTTTGGGAGGGAGGGTAAGTGGAAGAAGGTGTGGCAGTTTTCTAAAGCTAGCCGAGCTTTATGGCTCTTGGATGGGGTACTGGAGCATGGGACTATAGAGAGAGCTAAGTAGCTTGGATGAGAATGACTTGACGTGGCATAAGTTGGCAGTGGAGAAATCAAGGGATATGTTCTATAATGAACTAAAAAATTAATGATGATGAATATGTTGCATTATTTTTATTAGCACAAGGATAGGCTATGCCCCATCATCCTGGATTGATGACTACTTTGACTGGGTGAAGCCACAGTCGTCCTGTTGTAGAGTCTACAATACCACTGGACAGTTTTGCAATGCTTCAGGTATTAGCATCCCCCTTGTTGCTAGGTGACTGACTTTGGTTTATAAGTTTCACAGCCAAAGTATTTTATCATGGTATAAGTCAAGTGAATAACTTTTCTTACTGCAAGCATGCACCTCTTGAGTTGCCCTCTAATTTATTTGAAATGCTGTTTGAGTAAACTCTAATATCCAACCTGGAATGCTAAAGATTGGTTGTCTCAGTAGGCTGTCTTCAGTGTAACTTTCTATATAAATTTCAATCCTTCCTCTGATTTCCTCAGAGCACACAAACTTAGTGCTCTGGCTTTGTTCAGGTCCTTCAATCCAGTGTAATTCTCACTGGGTCTAAGGTAGTTAGTGCACAAGTAAGGGAGTTCTCTGTTAGCCCTTGCCTTAATAGTAATAGATAAAAATAAAGGACTACATATCTTAAACAGAATTTCAGGGATTATCAGTTAGTTCATCACTAAAAATGTTTTTAATGGAATTGTATCCTGTAGTATTGCAAGTCAGAAGTTACTAGGGCAAAGAATACTTGATCCTGTAGCTGACCTTATTCCTGTATTTCTTCAGTCACTGATCCATCCTGCACTCGTTGTCGACCACTGACTCAAGAAGGCAAGCAGAGACCACAGGGCGAAGACTTCATGACCTTTTTGCCAATGTTTCTGTCAGATAACCCTAATCCTAAATGTGGCAAAGGGTAAGAGCCTTATTCTGTAGGTCTTGCCTAGACCAGTGTGTCAAAGATACTTGCTCTGGATTTTGTGATTGCAAGGTTAGGTATCTAATGTCCTCCTAAAAGGCATCCAAGCATTGATATTTCATCTCTTCTGTGGTATTTTGTGAAACAAAACTAGAAAAACAAATGTATCATCAACTAAATGGAACAGCAGCTTTCCCCTGTACAAAGAGAAACAATTTCTATTTTCAGTCTGTTCTAGAATATCCCATGCAATCTTGAAATGTGGTGTTCTCCAAAGCTTTTAGTTTTGGAGACTGTTAGAAACAACTAACAGCTGTTAGTTTCCCTGAAGGGCATCTACAAGAGACCTGGAGGAGGGCTATTTACAAGGACATGTAATGATAAAACAAGGGAGAAAGACTGTAAAATGAAAGAAGGCAGGTTTAGGTTATGCTTGGAAGAAATTCTTTCCTGTGTGGGTGGAGCAGGCTGTCCAGAGAAGTTGTGCCCCATCCCTGGAAGCGTTCAATGCCAGGTTGGATGAGATATGAGCAAACTTAATTTACTAGGTGTCCCTGCCCTTGGTGGGGGTGAAACTAGATGATTTTTATGGTCTCTTCCAACCCAAAAACGTTTTAGGGTATAAGATTAGAAGCTGTAAAAGCTGATACATTTCAATGCTGCTGACACTGAAATCTAATATGTTCACTATGTTTCTATAGAGGGCATGCTGCATATAACTCCGCTGTCAACTTTATAAACAACAAATCTGATGTTGGAGCTACTTATTTTATGACTTACCACACTGTACTGAAAACATCATCTGATTTTATTGATGCAATGAGAAAAGCTCAGATTATAGCAGATAACATTACTGAAACCATGGGCATCAAAGAGAAGAACTACCGGGTGTTTCCTTACAGGTATAGTTAAATCTTTCTCACCCTGGGGACAAATACTGTAGCAACTGAGAAGATGCTGGATAATAACACATTAGAGATTGAGTATTGAGTTTTGTCTAATAAAAGGTAATGTGAAGATTCTGTAATTTATAGTAAAACCAGTTCTGTAAGAGGGAGAACTACTTTGTCCTTAGCACAGAAGCTAATCTAATATTAGCATATGGCAGAGAAGATGGCTAATGACAGCATCTCTTCTTCCCACAGTGTGTTTTACGTCTTCTATGAACAATACTTGACAATTGTGCACGATGCTGTCTTTAACCTCTGCATCTCCTTGGGATCGATATTTTTGGTCACAACTGTGCTGCTTGGTTTTGAAGTATGGGCTGCTGTTGTAGTTTCAATAACTATTGCTATGATAATCATCAACATGTTTGGAGTGATGTGGCTCTGGGGCATCAGCCTGAATGCAGTTTCATTAGTAAATCTTGTCATGGTAAGTCAACAAGATGTCCCTCTGCTTCTGTTCTCAAGTCTTGAACAGTTCTGTGTCTTATGTATATACTGAGCAATACTTCACTACTGGACTTGGGCAAACATTTGAACAGTAGTAGAACTGTCATGCTGCACAAGTTTATTCTGGCAGCTAGTTGTAGTACTGATGAGATACAGTATAGCTCACAGTTCAGTTGTTGCATCTGGTGGTGCTCACTTCTGTTCTGCAGCAGCTCTATTGTTGCTATATAGGCTAGTGCTGCTCCACATCAACACAGGTTGGTCACGCTGAAGGTGAGGACACAGAGGTTTGTGTTAAGGCTTCTGCTCTATGTTCTACAGAGTAAATCTGGGATGTGCTATCACCAGTATTGTTTCTGCATAAATGAATGAAATTATTTGGGCAGAGTGTGCCTTGGTAAAATGTTCCAGAACTAGCTCCAGTAAGCAGCTATTAGTTATTCTGGCTTACCATGCTCTCTAGAGGTTTGTGGCAGGTCTGAGAAAGTTACAAGAGTAAACTGTTGGCCCATTTTACAACTAAATGTGTTTTCAAGGAAATCTACTAGATAAGACCAAAATTAGCTGTTCACTCAGCCTTATAAATGACTAACCAGCTGAATGGTTACAGTATCAGGTCAGGATGTATATTCAGTGTCTTTCTAAAGCAATGTTATTGCAGCTAATAGCTGTAAACTGATTTTTATTGTTCAATGTTCACTGCACACATTGCGTTGAAGCCAGCTTCCTCCAACGTCAAGGACCTTTGTTTCAGAGGTCAGATCTCGTGCTCTGCTTCCTGTTCATTGGTAACGAATGGTGTTTTACCACCACTCAGTACCTGCAACAGCCTCTGGAAAGCAACTAGCACTGAGCTTGTAACTTCCCATACTCTCTTATCCCTGGGGACTTATCACAGCTGCTGAAGAACCTTTCTAGCCTGTTTACAAGTCTAAGTAGAGACCCTGCCATTGAAGTGCTCATCTGAACAATGTTTTCACGTATGTTTCTCTTCGCTCTGTAGAGTTGTGGTATTGCTGTGGAATTCTGCAGTCACGTAACAAGAGCTTTCACTGTTAGCACTAAGGGCAGTAGAGTAGAGCGTGCAGAAGAAGCTCTGTCTCACATGGGCAGTTCAGTAAGTATCTGTTGAGTGTGTGTGGGGAACAACTTGTAGCCAAGCTATAACTTAACTATTTTCTTAAGAAAAAAATATAGACAGTAGTCTTAAGGCATAAAGATGACCTCGTCTTTTCTTTTTGGAATACTTAAAGCTCTTAAACCTTTAACCTAGGCTTCCACTAGTAATTGGGATGATGAAGACTACAATATTTCATCTGGTGTTACTACTACCTAATAGTAGAAAAGAGTTAAAAGCTCTAGCTGAACTAGAAGTTTGGATAAACCTCAAATTGTCCCATTAGGTATTTGGAAGAGAGAAGCACTTAAATTTTAAAGATGACTAGGAAAGGATGTTTTGAAAAAGGAATGCTACTGGAGCTTTGGGAACACAAGCAGGGCTGAGTGTTTAGGCAGTACTGTCATGCCACTTGTCTTAGAATAAGTGACCTGGACTGCTCTGGTGCTGTGTGTAAGAAACTTCACTGGCATGAGAGTTATTTCAAGTAATCATTTTCATCTGTATGTGCCTAAAGGAACAATTAAACTTTAGGTGGCTGCACAGATCAGAGTGGATTTTTAATGATGCTGAGCCTGTCCTTAGGGACCAAAACAATGAACTCTTCTCCTGAATGGGTGGTGGATTTGGTTCTAAAGGTTAAGAGGGAAGGAGGAGGTGTTCTTGTGTCATGTGAGGCTCCTATACACAGAATTTTATGAAATAATAAGTAATTGAAGGAAACGGATTATCTAAAACCCTACTTATCACTTGAACATTTTTTTTATTGACAGGTTTTCAGTGGTATCACACTGACCAAATTTGGAGGAATTGTAGTATTGGCTTTTTCCAAATCTCAAATCTTCAAGATATTCTACTTCAGGATGTATCTAGCTATGGTTGTGCTGGGAGCCACACACGGACTAATATTTCTTCCAGTTCTGCTTAGTTACATA
The DNA here is from genome assembly GCA_013399895.1 of Serilophus lunatus. Taxonomy (NCBI): domain Eukaryota; kingdom Metazoa; phylum Chordata; class Aves; order Passeriformes; family Eurylaimidae; genus Serilophus; species Serilophus lunatus. Next base: position 959,520 of record VXBA01004822.1, on the reverse strand, counting down.
GGTAAGATGTGACAGTCTGCTCTAAATCCCACTTCCAACAAAAACAGCTAGCTGTCTGTGGACACTTCCCATTAAATGGAAAAAGCAGTACTTGAATGTGCTTCTCATTCAAGGAGCAGATCTGTTGGAAAGCAAGGGCTGACTGGTGGCAGTACAAGCTCACTGTGGGCTTGTTGAACTGAAGCAGAGCCTGGCCCCTGATTGCACTTTGCTGTGGTTTGTGGAGCCTCCATGTGGTGCACGGACAGCAGCATGATTGGCATGTCTCAACCTGGGGACAGGAGGGTGGGTGCAAGCAACAAACTTTCTCTGAGACACTGTTTCTGCAAACCCAGGAACAATCTTTCTTTGTGGTCCCAGCACTGTTCTCTTAAATTTAGAAATGCATGTTTATAGAGTAGTTATTAAAAGTAAACTTAAACTGAGCCTTACTGCAGTTAAGACTGATGGGGATTCAGTTACTGCTGCCCTTGCTGGTGCTGCTGACAGCTGAGCAGAAGCATGTTTCTGAATGTTAAGCTGGACCTAGACAGTAAGATCATGCGTGTTTCGTAATGACTGATAGGCTGCAATGTTGAGACTTTGGAATAACTCTGTGTTCTCTCACTCAGGCCCATCAGTAAATAAAGCTAAAACTCGTGCTGCACAAGAGAGGACCAGAGGTACAGAACGGGAGAGACTTCTCTACTTCTAGTTTTTAACAGTGTTCAGTGGATGAACTGTGATGAACTGTGGCTTAGGCCCACTCTTAAGAACTGAAGCGCAGCAATGTTCTACAACTATCGCACTGTAACAACCACTGACTTGGCTCCTGCACAGATTCAACTAGAAGATACCAGCTGCAGCTTTGGACATAGCTTTAAACTCAGGAAATGCTAAGTGTGGCTCAAGTAACAGTATTACTAAAACTAGATGTGTTAATAAGATTTCTAAAACACTTCTGTTTGCAAGGGATTGCATCTCTTTCTTCTAGAAACCTAAACCAGCTGTATTGAGAGATGAATAGCATTTTGTCAAAGAATTTGAGGTGATGTGTATGAGAATGGACTGCTCAACCACTGACACTAATTTTAAATGCAGGTCAATGCAATTTTTGTCTCTATTTTTAGGGGGAAGCCATCACAAGTTGTAATATTTTTAGTACTATTTGCCAAAATGTCTTGTATATACTTTATTATAAAATAGCAATTTTGTAGTTCAAAAATCTACTTAAATGCAATAAATTAAGTTTATACATTTCAGTGGAAGAGTCTTTCAGAATGTTGTGGGCTTCATGAGAGCTTGTTCTCCAAAAACTTGTTTGAAGAAGGCGACATGTTCTTCACAGTGCTCACCTAAGGGGGGGAGACAAAATAAAAGTTAACGTTCACTTTCCAAGTCAGAAACTGAGAACCAAGATTATGTAGTTTCACTTACCTTAATTTATTAGTACTATTTTTTTCATCTTTAATGCCATTGAGCACAGGAGTTTAACAAATACAAAGTAGTGGAATACTGAGGTATTCCCAGTCCTGTATTCTTGTGGTGAAGCCCACATTTGATTTAGTTCATGTATCTAAACAGCAGATTCATATCCATGAGAGCTCTTTACTGTCAAGATGGACGGTAAAGGAGTGGGATTCTGTGCCTATAGATTGGTGATTACAACTATGTTGCTGGGTGAGAGCACTTTAGCTTGTCTCTTAAAAGAAGAAGGACTGTAGTATAAAGCAGGCCTTGAATTTTTGTAATTTGTGGAAACAGATAACTGGATAACTGAACTCAAAGGTTTCCTGACTTAGTTGCTGACTTTGGGAGAAAGCACTAATTGGAGATAACGGCTCTGCTAAGCTAAGCAGTGGGAGCAACTGCAAGCCAAACACGTTAGTTAATCTGAAAGTTTCTGCTTGGCTCGGTCTCGTTACTCCTGGGTGCAATAGACAAAGGAGTAAGACCAGTTATTTTGGAAGGATGTTTAAAGGTAAGTCTAAATATAGACTAAAACATACCAAGAGTTTTCTAATACAGACTCAACTGGGTCAGAAACAAAACAAATCTTTAGCTGTGTTTGTACAACTATCTTGGTCAAACTGCTTATTGCTTACCTGGTGTGAAATTAGGATTTCCTCGTAGCCGCTGATTTCTTTGTTCAAAGAATCTAAATATGGTATAGAAAAGCATGTCATCCTCTGCTTGTTTTGCTGCGTCGAGGAACTTGCGGGCTGAAATGCTGTCATGTCCTCCAATACCCCTGATGAATCTCAAGGCAGCCAAAACTTGGTGTTTGGACAACAAAACTTCCACTATTTCATCATTTGCTGTGGAAAGTCTCTGTGAAGTCAATCACATCTGTAAGATTACGCTTCTAATGAATGCAAATGACTGAGATACTAGCTAGTTACTTCAAGCTTGGTCAGGCAAGCTGTTTGACCAGTCTAACTCACATGTGATATGAAGTCAGAAGTGCTTACTTTTAACATGTCCAGCGAGAGCTGATGTGCAGGAGGGTAAATGCTTTCCAGGGACAATAAAAGACAAGCCTAAAGCAAAAGTAGAAATAATCTTAAAATTCTGAACACTTCTCGCCTTCATCATCAGCTTATTGAAGCTACTTGTGTTACATACCAAAGGCTTTGAGTCACTGAGCACATGGTACTGCAGAAACTGATGGAGCATGTAGAACAAGTTGTGTTGAACAAGGGTTTTGATGACCAGCTCATACAAGTAGTGCTGTGAATGCAGGGAGAAGACCATCAAAGGTATGTCTCTATATCACCTTTTACAATATAAAGGCAGTCTTGGGTAGGACATAGACATGTGACCAAGACTGGACTAAAACTCCATGTAACTTGATGGAGCAGAGCAATATACTTGGTATGTAAGTGATTTACCTGAACTGCAATCTGGAACTGGTTGAGGGAACGAATATATTCCATCAAGACTGCTATGGTGAACTTGTGAGGTGCTTCCTGGACAAGGAAGAAAGTATTAGGTGGAACTTGCATAGCTTCTTTGTTAATGACAAACCTTTAAGAATGAGCATCAAAACACCCTTATCCTGACAAAACCTTATGCAGCCAGTATCAAGCAGTCACGCTAAGTTGGCTGCTCAGAGACTGCTGCCAAATTAGCCCTTAAAATAATTTTAAGGACTAACTGAATTAAATTAACTTACCTTCTTCTCTGTAAATACAGATAAAACATGTGTATATATGTCAGACTGGTCAATAACTGCTTGAGTGCGGACAGGACGTTTCAGAAGTGGATTACTTCTACTCAGACCTGTTTCTACCACCTGAAAGAAAAAAGCTTTTTTTTAAAAGAGAACTGTAGTGTTGTAGTACAGTTCTAATCAGTCTTAACTGTACAGACTTTTTCACTTCCAATATAATTATGAACACTTTGTTAAGGAGGAAACTGACATCTGTGGCCATGTTATCTATTTTAGATGCATCTTGTTCAGTAGGCCTTTCATATTAAATTTAAAATTGCTTTTTAAAGTTATTATAATACAGCTGCTAATATATACCTATAAGCCAACAGATAAATCAAACTTACTGCACTGCTGCAGGCCCTCACGTTTAGAAGGAGTTTGTGGTATTTTTACAGGAGTAACTATGAGATGCATTAAGGCTCCCATGTGTGCCGTGCCATCAGTGGTTTGGAAACTAAGGTGGAAGTTATTAAAAGTTGCTTTTTGAGCTTCTATCCTTTTCCTGCTTTCAAGCACTGCGGTATATTGCTCATCACACTGGAGATGAGCTATGCAACACCTGCCACACAAGTGCTAAATAGGGGTCTTTGTGCACCTTGCACAGTAGCCTGGGAGCCTGAGGCAGCCAGCACCTTTGGGTAGACACAAATTTCCTAAGCAGAAAAGTCTGTAATTTCACCAAGATGCCACCTGAAATGGAAACAGCATCATCCTCTCTCTGTAAGCTGCTGTAGCTAACATGGTTTACCATAGCATAGCTTTGCTCAGCTTCCAAGTACTTCTTATATTCATGATTCAGTTTGTCAAAAACAGTTGCAATCACAGACAGTGATCCCCTTTCTGGTTCACTGAGCACTGAAAAGAAAAAAAGAACTATGAGGAGAAATAACCAGGGGCTTTAATGTTGCCTTTTGAAAAAGGTGACCTCTAAACTTAATTTTAAACTTTTAAGAAATCCTTTCAATCATGTCAGATGTATTTGAATTAAACTGGGAGTGGTGAAGGAGAGGGCATTGAATTCTTTTATGCTGTTAAATTCCTTTAGAATGGTTACTGAGGGTAGTCTAGGCAAAGGACACCCCAAAGGACCAAGCCTAGCTTCAGGTGATCTCAAAGCTAAGAAAAGCCCAGGTAGCTTGGGTGAGTATGAATAAGCAGTATTGTACTTTAAAGCTGCAGATAATGCACTTGAACTTACTTTGAGAGCATACAGACAGGATAACCATTTTGCATTCTTTTCTTTGGAGAAGGAAATCCATTAGTTTTCCTTTATCTAGCAAGAGGTTAACTACGGGTTCAAGTTTCACTTGAAGACTCCAGAGGTAACCTTGATTTGAAAGAGTAAAACAAAGTGAAGTGCCTTAGAGTACGGCCTAGACATCCAACTTTCCCACCTTTAAACAAAAACACATCTAGATTATCATTTACTTGCCTTTTAAGTCTATGTTTCAGAACAGCATTAACCTTGAAAAGCTGTAGTAGTGTCATCCTCAGTTATCACCACCCTGAACTAGCATCTTAGCAGATGTATCTAATAAGTTACCTAAGTTTCAAGCTGCTCTGTGCACTGAAGGTGTAGATTAGCCAGCCTGACACTGAGGATTGGAGAGTCAAGAGTTCACCGCTTACCTTCACTTGCACTGATGATAATATCAGGTTGAAAGACAATCCAAGAGGAAGAATCTAAATGTTAAAGTTTTAACATCCATATTAACAGTGAATCTAAACTGTTGCTAGTGCATCCACACTACTGTACAGAAGCAGATCTCATTAACATACTTCCGTTTACTGTCGCTTGTGAGGTTTTGAACCATGTTCCTGGAATGTTATCTTCAATTTCATGGTGTACCTGAACAATAATTTCATACAGGTGTCTCAAATGACCAAGCAAAGTGGTATTAGACTAGATTTCAATATTCACAACTCTGTGAAAGCATTATGAGTGTTACAAAGGCTATTATTTTGTCTTGAAGTACATATGCGTAATCAGCTAAAGCTGCACTTGAGGGTCAAGGTAATAAAAGCTAGCTCCTTCCATGCTTGACACCACAGGACAAAGTTCTTATATTTGGCAAGGATTTAAAGGATACAGAGTTTACATGGAACAGGAGCCTGACTTGTCACAGAAGCTGGACCTGCAGAAAAAATAACATCAGGTGAAGAGTGGCAGTACTCTGGCAGGTCACAGTTTTATACTGAAAAGGCAAAAATGGAGTGTAACATTGTAGCATGCAGTCAAAAAGAGAGACCTAGTCCTGTAGCCAGGTCTTCTACAAAGAAAATCTGACCCTGCAAAGGCCTGTTCTTTGAAACATAATTGTTTTGTTTTTCAGCTGAGGGAAATAACACATATGGAACTGTTCCAGCTCTAGTACTATTTCTTACTTTCTTCCTCCCTCACCCTCTCAAATACGTATAATTGAAACATTAGTAACCAGCATCCTAAAAGCTGAAGCACTCCTGTATGCGAGGTGTTTCATTTAAATGTTACATTTAAATGACAAGTGTTAGGATAATCATTATATAGTGGATTTACCTGCTACAGGTATTTGATAGGGTTGTATTGAGCGAGGTGGAAGTACAAACTGGTGGATGGTAGTGGACCCATCAAATTCTCCTCTTAGTTTAATGTCAAATATAACAGAAGTCTGCAATTAAAAAGAGGAGATTAGTATTCACAAATTTGAATTATCACCTATTTGCATGCATTCAGGCTCCTTTTCACAGTAGCAGCTTGTCTTAGAATCATAGAATGGTTTGGGTGGGAAGGTACTGTGGAAGGGACAGCTTTCACTGATCAGGCTGCTCGAAACCTCGAACACCTCCAGCAGTGGGACAGCCTGTTACAGGGTCTCACCACTCTTGCTGTAAAAAGTTGCTTTCTCATATCCAATCTAAATCTACCCTCCTTCAGTTTAAAACTATTGCCCCTTGAACTGTCACTACAGGCCCTGGTAAAAAGTCTCTCTCTGTCCTGCACATCACACGACTTTGATATTCATGCCAAATTCACTGCTTAGTTATGGATGCTAGAAATGGTGAGGAAAATTCTGCATCTTCCTATGATGTCCTCGTACTTTTACCGCTCAGCCTTGTTTAACTCGGGTCACTAACTCTTCTACCCCATACAGACCACCATGGAAAACAGCTTTGCTTTCAGTGCTAGTGCAAATTTACTTCAATTACTTGTGTAATTGAATTGCAATTCTGGGTTTCTATATTCATGTTTATAGCTTGACCAAAACACTGGAGAATAAGTGTTCTGGGCTAAATGCTAAGCTGTTCAATTCACATGAAACATAGCTGACACAGGAACCAATCATCCCAAGGAAGTAACATACTCCAGTTCTTGAAACTGTGCAAGAGATTGTAATAGAAGAAGCCAAAGTCTTTCCACAAGTCAAGAGCAAACTACCACTTCAGCCTTACCACTGACCAAGCCTTGCTACTGAGACTACAGACAAGCAAGTTTTGTGTTCAAGTATACAAGTTTCTACAGATCCAGGCCTTCAAACTACATGAACATAAGTTTGTGTCAGAAACATTCAAATGTTTATAATATGTTTCCCAGAATTAATAACTTAGTATCCAATTTAGCTCTACCTCTTTGTATAATGTCTTAAAAGCCCATACACCACAGAAGCAGAGTATCATACGAAATTAACAAGAAGCAAAACCAGAATGTATGAAAAAACAGACATTAGCAACAGCCTTGATTAAATGTTAGCCCAACAAGGTAAAAGGATAAATTTTAATCTCTCATACTTTTATGGTTTTCTTCCTGCAAATACTCTGGGTTTTGGCAAAGGCAACACAGAAAAATAATTTCTAGTGTTACTAAAATCTGTCCATAACTTCTAAAAGTACAGCATAATATAAATAAATCAGACCTCAGTATCCTGATGATGTACTACCACCAAGTTATCAACCACATTCAGTGCAAACTTCCCAGTTCTGTTCAGCTTTAAAATATGTGTCTTCTTACAGGAGCCCTCTCTGTGGAAACAAACAGGAATGAGAACTGGTAGATAAGCCTGTTTAGACTATAAGAGCAGATGTCTCTTTGTCCTGGTTTTGCTGAGACTCAGTTTATTTTCTTCCTAGTAGCTGGTACAATGCTGTGTTTTGGATTTATTATGAGAACAACACTGATAACACACTGATGTTTTAGTTGTTGCTCATCAGTGCTTATCCTAAATCAAGGACTTTTCAGTTTCCCAGGCTCTGCCCACAAGCAGGTGTGCAAGAAGCCGTGAGGAAACACAGCCAGGACAGTGGATCTGAACTGGGTAAAGGAATAACAGTATGGAATATGCTTAGCATGCAAACTGGGGAGGCTGACCAGGAGGTGCTGATTGTTGCTTGGGGACAGTCTGGGTGATGAGCAGGTGTATTGTGTGTCACTTGTTTTTCGTGGGTTTTATTCCCTCCCTGCCCCTTTTCATTACTGCTACTAGTTTGAACTTTATTTCACTTTTTGAACTGTTCTTAACCTACAAGTTTTACCTTTTTCTGATTCTCATCTCCCTCCCACCAGGGGCAGGAGGGGAGAGTGAGCAAGCAGCTGTGTGGAACTTAGTTGCCAGCTGAGGTTACACCGTGACAATTTTACACATACATGCATTACCACTAACATTCTTCATTCTGCTCTCACCTGGGTAAGTGATAGAGGACTACTTCTGCTCCTGTACTGTTGGAAGTCCTTGAGTGATGCCTCAAATAGAGAACATAAAGCTGCCCATATCTAGAAAGACAACAGGATTAAAGCATTATTTTCCATTAAGAACTCTACCCATTTGTTACAGACATACTTTTTGTCCTAACAAAAGAGGTGAGACTACCTAAATCAGGTGATCATTTAATTAAAAGTGAAATACTAAAACAGTACTTGATATACTCATGCAAGTTAGGCAACTATGAAAAACTCCTCTAAGAAAATAACAATTAAAAATGAAACATTCTCAGAACTTCTGCACAAATCAAGAAGAATTTCATGTAAGGCTTCTCAGTTTGCTTCCCCTCCTCACCCTGCCCCAAGAGGGTTGTTAAGATGCTTTGCTCAAGGCAGTAACTGAAGCACTTTAAAGCAACAGCACTGCTAAACCAAGAAACAAGTGCAACCATCTTCATGCTCTTGTCTTCCTTCAGCATTCCCCAAACCCCAAACTTTCCCAAGAAAAACCTGATGAGTCAGATACATACATTGTAGCCATAGCAATATCTCTTTCGGAAAGGCTGAGCTTGGACGACTTGGGTGCTGCGGGTAACTCAATTTCAAATTTTGATAGTTTTGCCATGGTTCCACTCTGTTAAACAGCAAAACAAAAACTGTCAAGACCTGAACCAGAACGGTCCCGAGCCACCTTTCCTCAACTGCTGTATCGACAGTGCCACCGCGAGGCGAAGGGCGGCCAGAGCCGAAAAGGAAGAGGTTTATGTCTGCTTTCCTAAAAAAACCCCAAAACCCCTTAGTGTGTGATTCTAAACACCTATTTCTGCTATTTTAATCTTTGATATTATAAAATCAAGGCTTTGATTTTATAAAAGTTGCTTCACCTAGAAAAATATTTCTATTTTAATTAAGTCAAGAAAAATTTGTAAGCAAATCCCATTCACAAGTGGCCTGGAGATCTCAAACAGTAGTTCCTCCTTTCTCTCTTCCAGCAAAGTCTGTGCTCCAACACTGAAGTAACTGCTTGCTGGGGAAAATACCAGTAGCTCCCACCAGTCATGTTCTCCTTTTGTTCCTGCTGACTTCAGAATCTGCCTTATACTTACAGTTCCTGCCCAAGGTTTCCTCTCTCCTCCTCCTCTTTTCTATGGAATTTGTATTTAAGGAAGTTTTCAGAGTTTCCAAGGCTTCTACTGAAATTCATTTCCTAGTCTCACTAATTCATTCTTGAGTGTGAAGTGTGAATACTACAAAAATATTTCCTTTGCCAGATCTCTATTTTCAAGTATCATTTATGTATAGTACCAGATCTCTAAGGAGATCTTTAAGCACTACCTTCCAATCACAAAATAAGAATCATTTAGCTCCAAGCTACAACTTAACGCAAAATGTTAAGGAGTGGGAAGTGTGACCTAAGTTATTTAAAATAAAACTGTGAGAGGTTAGTAGGTTCCACCCAGCCACTTAAAAGAATATAATTTCAGGATTCAGCACAGACCCTACACAAGATTAACCCAAAACATGAAACTCGTTTGAATAAGCTGATTTTTAATCTCTTTGACTGTCACAGAAATCATCCTAATCCTTTAATAGGAGCAAGAATAATGCTGCAGTTCTTTTCCTCATTTTTAAAATCATCTAACTGCATGATTAACTTAAAACAGATTCTAGTTTTCACTACATTTTTTCCAAGAAAAAGGAAAAATATTTTCCCAGTAACTGTAAGTGTTGTCGACAGGGAAAAACACCAAGAGATATAAATACTGCAAACAAAGCCCTCTTGTGTTTGGGACAACTGTTGTTTCATAAGCAATATATTCGATCTTTATTTCTTTTTCATCCACTCACATTCGGAAGGTTGTAATTACAATCACAAGTGAAAGGATCTTATCTTTTCTTTATTGTACTAGCGAATGCAAATGTCTATATTAAAATAAATCATAAGTAAGTATTCTAAGTGAAAAAAACGTATCTCTTGATTTACGTTATGAAATATTTAGTCATCGATTTCTTCTTTTTGGAGATCAACTGTCCAACACTGGCTGGACACATCTCTTTCCAAAGAGGATGTAAAAAAGAGAGAATTACTTAATTTCAAGCCATCATCTAGGAACTGCTTTATAGTTTTTCTTATTGTCATACAAGGGTGCAAACATGTGCATTTATTGAAATTAATCCAGGAAAAGCAGTAGAATATTTGAGTGAAGAAGCAGCTTAAGAAGCACAAAACATCAAAAATTTGGAACATATCTCTTTACCTTGAAATAGAATGGCTGCAGGACATTGCCAAGGACGGTGGTGGAAAGAAGGATAACAGAGCTCTCTGGGCAATACATGTACCAGTTGACATTAATACTCTGATTCTTCAGAAGTTTTAAACTTCTTTTCTCTGGTAACACCTGGAAACACAGGACATTAGCATTGTATTACCATCAAGATTCCAACAGCATAAATGGTACGACACAGCAGCAAGGAATGTCAACTGTTTCTCAGCTAAGTGTAAGGACACACACAGTGCTAGAATTAAAAATCAGAAAACTGACAATTACAGCTTAGGCCTCAATTTACTGTATCTAAGGAAATGCACATCAAATCCTCCTCAAATCCTAATGAACTCAAATGTGCTGTGTCTTCCCACTCATCCCAATCTGGGAATAAATTCTGCCCATAACAGAGAAAACACCCGGCTTGGCAAAACTAATGAAGTCTTATTAAAAAGTTCTTCTTACAATATCTTTGTTGCCTTCAGTCCTCAGCTTCCTTAATCTTTTATATCTTAAGAACTAAGTATATAAATCTATCCTCTTAATTTTAAGGGCTTAAATATCTCCTCTTAAAAACCACATTTATTTGATTTGGTCCTTTTACTTGCAGGGGTGACATTCATAATCCTTTTAGGTGCTAAATACATATTTTTCGCCCTCCATCAGCAGGAAATAATGCTGCTTTCTTTAGTAGTAACTATTAGTAATATTAGTAAATATAACATGAAAAATTGTGTCTTAGCTTCAGGACTGAAATTATTGGGAAGTACACAACTTCTTTTTTAGAATTTTTTAAATATCCCTATCCATGAATGTCATAAAAGGCTATTTATTAATTTGACCTCTCTAAAAACATATGCAAAGGTAATTACATATTATACAGGGAATTCAACGAGATCAACATAGGAGAAAGCAGTCAATTTGCAGAAGGGTATAATAGCTAGTCAATTATTTGTTCTTTGCTACATTTTAAGCATGCACACATCCTCCCTGACTCATTTTGCATGAAGTGGTACTTCACATCAGATTTAAATACTCGTTTCCATACAAGTCAAAACCATCTCTTAATCTAGAGTTCTCAAGGCTTCGTTGAGTACTCCTTCGTACAGGGTCTTTAACCTATTGATGATAAATTTGCTCTCCTCCAAAAATTAATTCCTCTCAAAAAAACAAATTAAAAAAACAAACCAAAAAAAACACCCCGAAATTGTAGTCGGCAAACCAAATGGCAGAGTTTCTTTATTTAGTAGTGCCCTTTCTTAATTAGAGAGACAGAAGAAAGCAATTCAAATATATTGTCACAAATCTACATTTTCATATCTCTAAGCATGTCACATCCTACGGGAGTTATTTGTATTACCTGGTAGAATTCAATTCCTTGATCTGTGATGAAGACAATTTCTGTAGAACTCGTCCAGCAGAATCCTAGAATATTGGCATTCTTTGTCTTTTAACAAACAAGCAAACAAACAAACACTTTTTTACTAGGAAAAAATTAACTATTAAGATAAGCTAATATTACTATCAAAGAATGAAAGACCAAAGGCAATTCAGGTGTCCAGTCTCTGGAGTTAATTCTTCTGGCTCACCAGACACCCAGCACGGAACAGTTACTTTTACAAAGACTTCTAAAACTACATATGAACACAACTACGTATGACCTGGATTTTGGGCAGCATGTAAGATTTACAAGTTTATTATACAGTGAAATTTTATTTTCACCCTAGTTGAAACTAAGTTCTTCTAGTTTAAACTGCACTGTCAATTCAACCAATTCCTGACATGAATAGTAGGTTGCTTCTGTTGAACTAAGTGGAAAAATTTGCCATGACCACACTCAGAAGTCTACTTCTATTACTACACTCAAAAGTTTCACTACCACAAATGCATTCCTAGAATGGTTTACTCCAATACATACCCCTAAGTAACAAAGCAGACAGTGCTTCAACTTTAAAGACTACAGGAATAAAGGCATCTGTGCAAATCACATGTATGAACACTTACCTGAGCATTCTATTACCCCAAAATATATTTGTCCTAACTAAAAATTGCAAAGTACCAAACAAAGGCAATGGTACTTGTTCCTGGTAAAATAATCATCAAAAAAAAAGGATTGTTTGAAAATACCAAGAACAGTATGAAAACCAGTAATAGATTACTAATAGGTGAAATTAGGGCAAAACATCCACATTAACATATCTAGCGTAAGAACAATTACTGTCTACTATTTCTGTATCATCACCTCTTTGTCTCTTCTCCTTCTCAAACCTCGACATCTACTGCCTCCACAGGATTTCCACTCCCTTCTAGGAAAGAATTACAATCACAGGACCAGGAAGTTTTTTATGGTATTGTTAATATCTGTTTGTTCACCTCAATTTAGATAGGTAGTAGTGACTCCTTATCTCTCTCACTTCATGTTAGTGTTTCAAAAGGTACCTCAATTAGTTCCTTTATAGAATAGAGGCCACCAGTGTAACTAACATTAGAGTTTCCCTTCAGTATATAAGCCTAGGTCATTTTACTTACCTTACATTCCTGTGTATATTCTAGCTGAGGGCTATCTGGAATAAAGTTCAAAAAATCCTGCAAAAACACCCATGAAGTGTATGAGCAATTATAAAGCACAGACAAGATACACACAGACTACAAAAGAACAGATATTAGTTTACCAAATTGTTTTGGATGAGATATACACAAGAAAAACTTGACTTAATATATTTCACTTCAACCCTACTGGAGAATTCTTTATAGAAGTTGGCTCACCCTCACACTTTTTCTTAAATGATGATACTAGCAAGACAACAATGCTGCCTGTCCACCCTCTCAGGATGACAGAGGTATTTTCACTACAGCTGCTGATAGCCACCAGACCTCTTGAACATTTGTCTGAGACCTCTATCCCAGCTCCAATTCCCTATCTGCAGGGTGTAGGTTTCTTACCACACTCTTCAAAGTTCTCTGTACAGCCAGGATCTTGTTCCCTAAGGAAAATTTGATACACTTCACTTCTCCTTTGTCTTCCATCCTATACAGAAAGAAACAGAAGTTATGGAAATGTCTTCTAAAATAGTTCATTACAGATCTGTGTAATGTATCTACAAAAAAGATGATAGGAGAGGAAAAAAAGTGTAATGCAGATGCCTTTGAATACAGAGTATTGCTGTTGCCTAGCAGTAATGGATTCAAAACTCAGACTGAAAGATAACAGCAGCTCACTCTTCAGAAGTCCTGAACACATCCATTACAGAATCATGGATAAGGTCACACAAATTAGCACCTTAAGTGACTACAAATGCTCAGCTCTGTTGGCCTGTGACGTGGAACTGGAAGACTCGTGGAGTTCTGTGACACCCATGAAGTTTACTAGCTATTTTCATCTCCCTCGGGATCTGTGACAAGGGCAGTCAGATAACAACAGCAACTTTCAGGAAGGCCCTATGCAATACCTGACACACCAGAGCAGACACACCTCGACTACAGATTGTTTCATCCACATCTGGATTGAAGCAACCTTTCAGTAAAAGAATAATTCCTTACACATGGACATCAGGGTTCAAACACTATTGTTTAAAAAAAAAGAAGCCACAGCCTAATAACATCCCCCCCACCCCGAAGACTATAAACTCATGAGGGCAAAGCATAACATTTTAATTGCAAGATTATCACAGAATCACAGAATATGCTGAGTTGTAAGGGATCCACAAGGACCATCAAGTCCAACTCCTAGCCCTGCAGAGCATAAGTTTTATGCCTGAATTACAGCAGATCAGCACTAAGAACCTAATTTTAAGGTTGCACAATTCCATCCCAAGACAAAGGTGTCTTACCTGAAGGAAATGGGATTTCTATCCTCCAAACCTTTAACAACAACTCCTGTAGCTCCACCAGATCGAACAGCAAAAACCTATAAAAAAAGTTTTGAACATATTTTAAATTTATTCAAAATCATAACCTTAACATGCTGTCATTTCTATAAGCCACATTACTAAATTTTTTTACTTGACACAATTTTTGTTATTCCACAGATCTGCCAGTTCACACTGAGATAATCAACTCCTCAGTGTGAACACTCAATTCCTTCTTCTGGAATTCCAACTTCGCTTTGAGTTGACAGGTTTCCAATGTAACTGTCTTGTATGCATATTCTGAACTACTGGGCAAGTTCAACCAGTAAAAGACTGTATTTTTCTCTTTCTTTCTTATATTCATATTTTCCTAAATCAGGCATTAGTAAAAGTATCTGATACATCAGGGCCTTGTTTAAAACAAAAAAGAAATCAGCTTGGGGATTGGGAAGAGATGAAACTCAATGACCCAGAAGCTTAATCCTATCAACTAAACAGGAAAAGTTTATCAGTAATCTGCAGTTTGGCATGCACCTAAAAAGCTACTGAGCTGGAATAATGTAAAATTAAAAACAAAAGTCAAACTTGAACTAGCTTAGAAAAGAAAGTTCAGCAAATGCCTTATTTGTATTTGTTGTATGTGCAGAAGCAGCAGACACACTATCAGCAACGCTGCCAGTGCAGTATGGTCATGCAGGAACATAGGTGTCAAGACTAAAATTCCAAGCAAGTCCACAGGCTTACTAGAATGACAAATATTTTAAACTATTATATTATATTTAAACTATTTTAGAGCAGCAAGAAAACACGGAGAAATAAACTTACACTGGAAAACAAGTTTTTTACAAGTAAGCTCTTAATAACCAGTTCAGTGTAGTTATATCACATCCACACTATAATATAGTGTCTTCTGACAGGGTATTTCAACTGGACCTCAAAATATAGGTAGATTATGGTTTATAAGAAGAAATAGCTGGAAAGTGTCTCATTGGAAAAGGATCCAGAGGTGCTGGTTGACAGCCAGGTGAACATGAGCCAGCAGTGTGCCCAGGTGGCCAAGAAGGCCAATGGCATCCTGGCCTGTATCAGGAATAGTGTGGCCAGTAGGACCAGGGCAGAGGTCATACCCCTGTACTCAGCACTGGTGAGGCCACACCTCGAGTTCTGTGGCTGGTTTGGAGCCCCTCACTACAAAGAAAGACACTGAGGTGTTGGAGTGTGTCCAGAGAAGGCAAAGCTGGTGAAGGGTCTGGAGCACAGGTCTTATGGGGAACATCTGAGGGAGCTGGGGGCTGTTCAGCCTGGAGAAGAGGAGGCTCAGGGGGACCTTATCTCTCTCTACAGCTCCCTGAAAGGAGGTTGTTGCCAGGTGGGGTTCAGTCCCTTCTCCCAGGCAGCCAGTGATAGAGCGAGAGGACATAGTTTTAAGCTGTACCAGGGGAGGCTTAGGTTGGACATCAGGACGAATTTCTTCCCAGAAACGTTGATTAGACATTGGAGTGGGCTGCCAAGGGAAGTGGTGGAGTCACCATCCCTGGAGCTGTTTAAGGAAAGACTGGATGTGGCATTGGGGCCATGGCCTGGTTGACATGATGGTGTTCGGTCAAAGGTTGGACTCAGTGATCTCAAAGGTCTTTTCCAACCTAATTGATTCTGTGATCATTCAGAACAGAGTGCTACAGGAAGGAACACATCCCAGAAGTACTGCCCCCTCTCCAAACTCGACACTGATCATGTCCATGCCATGCTGCAAGCCATGCCTTCTATATGGGGAAGAAAGCTTGAAGGTTTAGATTCTGTGAACGCCAAGGTCACAGAACAGTTACGGGAATCAGATAGTGGAATGACTGTGCTGAGCTAAACACTCAGAAGCCCATAGGGATACCCAGGAGAATACACCTAAAAGCACTAACGCCAAGAAAAGGCCTCTCATGTCTGGGACAAGAGTAAAGCTATAAATATGAATTCTTTATGAACCTACTGAATTTCAGAAATAGAAGCGGCGGGGAAATCAGCGACATTAATCTCACAGCGAAGTTTGACAGTCACGCCGGGACACCCGCAACAGAAAGGAAAAGCGCCGACTCCCTAAGAATTCCAGAACGACCTGACAGCAGTGAAGAGTAAGGCAGGTGAAATTCACCCTAAGAAGCCGGTGAGGGGGGAAAACCCAAACCAAACCCTCCCGCCTCTAGCACGATGACAGGAGGCGAGGGGAACCACCAGGCTCACGCCCAGCGGCCGAGCTGCAGGGGAGGCAGCCAAGAGCCCTTCTCCTCCACCCGGGGGGGGGTCGTGCCCGGAGCCGGGGAAGGCAAGGCAAAGGCAAAGGCAAAGGGAAGGCAAGAAGCCCCACCTGCTTGTTGGCCTCGTCGAAGAAGACGCAGTTGACGGGGTTCGCCTTCTCGAAGTGCACGGGCCGCGCGCACAGCGCCAGGTAGCAGCACCCGCCGCCCTCCGCGCCGGGCCGCGCCCTCCCCTCGCCTTCTCCCGCTGCTCCCCCCGCCGCCGCCTCCTCCTCCTCCGCTGGCCCCGGCGGCTCCCGGCTCATGGCGGCGGCCATAGGAAAATCCCCTTCTTCTTCTCCTCCTCCTCCCGATCCCGGGCGGCCGCTTCCTGTTTACACTCCCGCGGCGCGTGACGCGGGACGCTCCCGCCTTAAAGGCGCGGCGGCGCCCGGGAGAAGGGGAGAGGAAGGGGAGGCTCCGCGTTCCGGGCTGCGGAACCGCGGCCGGACCCGGACCCGGACCCGGACCCGGACCCGGACCCGGACCCGGACCCGGACCCGGACCCGGACCCGGACCCCGACCCCGACCCCGACCCCGTCCGGAGAGAGGGCGGCGTGCGCCTGTCCCGTACTTCCTTTTCCCCTGTGCTGAGTCGCGCCGCTCTGTTTTAATCGGGGAGCTTTTAAATTGGTGCAGTCTCGGTTTCTGGTGGGGCTTTTTGTTCGGTTTTCTGCCCCCTCCTTCTTTTTAAATTTCATTTTCTAAACCACTGTCTTCTCCGCCTTTCGGTCGCTGTATCGCGCTTCAAACTCCCCCAAGGGGGCAAGAGACCCTGCCCTTAGAACAGCCCCGATCCCAAATGCGGGAAAGCCCCGAGATCCTGGGAAGAGAAGTGTGTCGAGCTGTCCTGAACACCGGTATCTGAAAGGGATCGATGAGCTTGACAAGAGAAAGCGGAAAACCCGACGAAACCGCTTCGTAAAAGGGCTGAATGCTGGCGAGGAGGTAACTAAGAAACACGTGGAAGGAGCCCGGAGTTACAGTGTGGCACCACAATGCAAGTGTTTAGGGATGGAAACGGGAAATAAGGTGCCAGAGTTAGCTCTGACCTTAAGCAGTGTCACTTACCAAGGCACCCCTCGAGCTGGGAGAGTTTTTTTCTGCTTTTTTAAAGCAAAGGTAGTGGGCTTTTTAAAAACGTAGGCAAGCAAAAGCAATTTGTCTTTCTAAGCCAAGGCAGCACCACATGGAGGCTGCAGCGGACTCTGGGTTTTTGGCCCAGTCGTTTCCAATGCCTTTGGAAAAAAGCAACCCAAAAATTTTAGGAAGAAGAGAAACCAACTATTTCAGAGCTCTGCCTTTATTGGTCTGTGCTTACTGCATCATCCTTGAGAAGGGGTCTCTACTGCTCCTGCTCCCAGCCAGGAAACTGCTTTGCAGTGGCTTGTAAAATAGTTCAGAAAGAGAAATTATACTCTGAAAATAGTTAAGTCTGGCTTGGTCCTGAGCATTTATGCTTATTTGTGTTTTAGTCTGGACACTAAACTAGTAGTGGGATTTTTTTGTTTGATGCACTGGCCAATGCCTTAGTTCACTAGCTGTAAACCCTACAGTGTAATTCAGAAGTTGTGTGAGAATATCAATTACATATGTGCTTACTGGTTTAGAAGGGGAAATTTAAAAAGGGAAAAATAGACTGAGATCATACAGATTTAAAAATTTTCAGATTAAAACCGACTAGCACAGCTTGGTACAGGAGAAATAGAAATTAATAATACTAAGAGAGTATCATGCAAACAACTGCTGGCTGACTTGTGACCCAGTTAGTCCATCTGCAATAATTTCACATCAGACTAGAGATACTGAAGTTGCAACTAGGAATTACAACAAGCTGTTTTTTCTGCAGAACCCTCCTGCATCATGAAACAATTCTATGCTAACTGGAGAGGACAAATATTTCCAAAGCACTTAAAATATCCAAAAGTTTGTACTTTTTTGCAAAATAACAAAAATAGCTGCAAGTTTAGTTAATCCAAAGTCAAAATTTAAGAAATTCTACTGACATTTAACCCACTTCTCTAAAGAACAACATGCACTTCCTATAGTAGCAGTACAAACTGAGCTATCTCGTGGGGTGAAATCAGCAGACAAGTAAAAACACAACTTGAAACTCCTATGACAGAAGTAAATCTAATGGCAAATTCCAAAACTATTTGCTTAATAATAATCCCAGAAGCTTTTTATTTCAGAGGAGTCCACGAAAACACTTGTTTTAGCAAATCCCTGAGCCAGTTTTATTGCTGGAAGTAAAAATATATTTATATATAAAATTTATAAATATATATAATACAAAATATAATTGGGCCAAGTAACTTTAAACTAGACTTGAGTACAATTGCTTCACTTATTTGGTGTTTCTTGTGTGTTTTTTTTAAAACTTGAGCTAGACAGATTTTAGAAAGAAATTAAAATATAGTAACAACTATGGCTTCAGTCCAAGCACAGTGATACAAGCAGGGGCCTGTTTCAAACAGCAGTTCAAAAAAACACCCTCCCCTCACTTCCCTTTATCTCTGCTCTCTCTTCCTCTCACTTGATACAATTATCTACAGCTATTCAGCAATTTTCCTAGACAAGAACATTATAATGTATTAGCAACTGCTTTGAGATTTTTTTAAGAGTATTAAAACTAGTTATAAGCCTAGAACAGGGCTATCCTTTTCTTTTCAAAAGCCCTCTCCTCTGAAAGAAATCTGGTTTCATTTGACAACAGAAGCCTGTAGTCTGCCTGAAGGGTTTAGCTAACTTGCAGCACCTAGTCTGTTCTAGCACTAATACCATCATTTTGAGAAACTGTTTCACTGAAAAATCTGGAACGGACTTAAAGTATCCAACAGGTGTAAGTTCCTTTATTTCAAAAGTAAGGGGTAAATTCAAGACAATTGTTGTCTGATTTAGAAAAGAGGCTCCAAGTGCTGGAATGAAACTGGCAAAACCATAGAGGTTGTTCACTGTTCACGCAGTATTCACTCAAATAGTCATTTTTCTGTTGTTAGAAGGAATCAGTATAGTCCTACCCTAAGACTGCTCCAGAGAAGCACTGAGAATCAGTGGAGGCCTGGATGATGCAAAGAACCATGAGAGAATTTCACCACAAGATCTTAACGTTTTACTTCACCACCACTTTTCCAACAAAAGATATAAAAAAGTCACTTCCACAGCACACTGTGAGAATGTCACATGTAGCATCACTATATTCTGCTTGATAAAGAGCAGCATCAGAAACAGCAATCAGTTAAAAAGAAGTTGATTAGAATTTCTTAATTCCAAACCATCCCATCACATCAGTTCATCTTTAAATGTGTTGTTTAGGTAAGAAACATTCCTAGACTTTTGGAACTTGGTAAAAATAAAACTGACATTAAGAATAAAAGCATGAAATAGACTGTGGAAACGAAATATTTCTAAATGAAGCTTTTTTTGCTTACAGGTGCAAAAAATTACTCAGATTTGTCTATGATTACTTTCAGGGCAAGATACTCTAAACTGATATTCTAGATAGAGACAGAATTATTAGAGTTGCATTTTTGGTTTGCACTGAGTTGTTGGAACCATTTGTATATTAAGACTGGAGCTAACTGAACTTATTCTTTGCTCCATATCTTGGATGCAGCCCTTGGGATTTACTGGCATGCCACCAAGGAAGTCCTCTGCTACTTGGATTGAAATTTGTATCTCATGTAATACCCAACAGTATTTACAGAGAGAGATAGAGCTGGATTCCATGTACTTCAAATGAGAAGGTCCAGACTTCTGCATATATAAATACATTACTTTGTTAAATTAACATTTTCATATGATTGCAGGGTGTAGTTTGACTTTTCATCTTGCCCTCGGTGGAGATGGATGAAAGGTTCATTGACATTGTGTCCACACACAATTTGTAATTGGTTTTTCAAGTTGCAATAGGAAAAAAAGAGAGGGACTCTTCTAGTGTGCTTTCCCACTAAATACTTTGGATGACATAGACAATTTTTAGATTTTTTTTTTTTTTAAACTAAAACATATATAAGCTCTGAATCATGCAAAATATGACCACCTGAGCTACATTAGTCTAATGTAAGTGGGCAATTGGTGAAGGTGTCAGACTGTCTAAAGTGGCAGTGACAGTCCATTCTCACAGTGACAGCCTGATGTGCGGGACAAATTAAAAAAAAAAAAAAAGCAAACCACTGAGGCATCACCATAGGCTCGCCGTGCTTCCCATTTTGGTATTCCCAGCCAACCACTCTCTCTTCACATCGGTAGTTGACATCTACCACTGCACCAACACAGTTAGAAGCAGTAATTTTGTTTTTGTTTCATTAGCAGCTAGACACTCAGTGCTATTCATCATCTATAGGTGGGTCTCCATCACTTGAAAACGTTGACAGTTTCTTTCCGTGACTCTGCACGTGATCTTCATTCATCTTCTCCAAAGCTTCAATCTAGAGAGCCAAAAATAAAACCATGCTCAAATCACAAACCTGTGTCTCCACCAGAACGCTTCTTAACAGCAGTAAAAAGGAGCTTTAGATGACAGAGCAAGTATATACAGGGTTGCTGTTTCAGTGGCTCAGTCACACATACAGAGCCACATATTTTGGAAGCACAGCTTGAAATAGCTGTTCTTTACAAGTTACTAAAATGTAGCAGTCCTTTTTAGTTTCAAGCTACATAAGTGAAATGCACCAGTCGAAGGGAGGACTGGATAATTCTTAGGTCTTCAGCTGTGTTCCTCAAGCACAGAAGAGTCCCTTTCTCCAGCTCTGAACACCTCTACTGTAATTCAGCCAATCCATAAGCATGGGAGAAATTCCAAGTAATACTAACATTACAAATCCACTGCAATATTTTTTAACAGTGAGAGTTGAAGATAGTTACACCTCAATGTTTTGTGCAATCAAACTAACACAGTACAGTAATTTATTTTGGTCTTCGGATTGTTATATTAGGATTACTCAGCCTTCTAATCCAGAAGAGATAATTTTTGTTACTAATGACTAAAACAAAGTCCACCTACACGTAAGCAGCAACGTCAAGTCTTTCCTGTAAAACTTATAAGCTCAAAAGATGACATAAAACGACAAGGAAAACACCCTATCCTATCCCTCTCAGTGTTCACCCCAAAGTCAGTGAGGGAACTGTTTTTTTCTTGGTTAATTGATATATAAGGACCACAGAACTGTGACACGGTGTTCCCTTTATCTGTTCCTGACTTTGAGGACCTTCCCCAGGAGTTATCTAGTTTCAAGTTCCCACTTTGGACTAGCATAAACCTACACTGCCATTAGTAATTAGGTAGAGTAGAACTGTGTGTCACCCTAACTCTAACTAGTACATGTGGAATGTTTAGCAGTTTGTTTTTTCAGTGTCTGATATCAGGATGTATGCCTTCAGGAGTTACAGAAAAAGGTTGAAAATTGAAAGCCAACAGTGACCGAAGATTCCTGAGTCCATACTGATGTTACCAGGATTTTAGGCTGGAAAATTGAAACCACTAGCCCTAAACTTTAAATTCTAATAAGTTAGCAATTAAACCACGACAGTAAGCAGTAGAACAATTATTAATTTTAACCCAGCTTTCCTTTCTCAGCACAATCTTTAATGTATGTAAGGAAGGACAACAACACTAGCTTTTAAACTAAAACAGATCAATAGGTTTGCCTTAGTGCTGAAAGAAGCAATTAAATGCAACATGAAGCCTTTTATGCTTAGGAGCAGGGGGATCAGGAAGGAAGATGGACAGCCCTGTCAATCTGAGTTTCTGTAAACATCAGTACTCCACTGAAATACTCAAATTTTTAAAAAGATGCAGAATGACTGCTAAAATTTTATATACATACACAAATCATGCAAACTAAATGTGGAAAGTTAAGGTATTACAATAGCTACTATAGCTAACCAAATTAAAATTGTTAGATAGACAAAGCTATACCTCTGCTTGGAAGTCTACTTCATTGTCAGCTGTAATATTTAAACCCGAGACAGCATTGAAGAGTTCACGCTCATTAAGTGCTTCTGACACGCCTCCTTTCTGGAAGAACTAGTCAAGATGAAAAGCAAACATTAAACACTTTACTATACAGAACAAAATATTCCTTTTCCTTCCTCAACTTACAGTATTTAGTCAAAATTACATTTTTGCTTTTACTGACCCACAGGTAAGTTCTAGCAGTATCATTTTACTCTTCCATGCTTTTTTCCCCTTTGAGAAAGGTGAGCAGCAGCATAGACAATATGGAGTGTTATGTATATTATATTGTATATACGTGGTGGTGATAATTTTTTTATTGAGTTGTATTGGTTGATTTTTAATTAGCTCTGAATTGACTTTATCTTGGAAAACATTCAGCATGCATGACAGAAGATTATCAGACAAAGAGGTCCTACCTGTGAAACATTCCTACAGTCTCTGAACAAAAACTCAAGTCCGTGAGGATGGGTTGGCTCTACAGACTGACTGACATCAATGAGCCACACCTGTAGTTGCAGAGAAACAGCCATTCAGTTTGTATTCACATTTCACATTAGAGGGAGCATCCAAAGGAGGGCAATGAAGATGGTGAAGGGCCTTGAGGGGAAGCTGTTTGAGGAGTGGCTGATGTTCTTGGTCTGTTCAGCCTGGGGAAGAGAAGACTGAAGGGAAACCTCATCACAGTCTACAACTCCCCCATGAGGGGAAGAAGAGGGGCAGGCACTGATCTCTTCTCTGTGGTGACCAGGGACAGGACCCAAGAGAATGGCCTAAAGTATCAGGGGAGGTTTAGGCTGGATACTAGGAAAAGGTGTTTCACTCGGAGGGTAGTTGGGCAGTGGAACAGGCTCCCCAGGGAAGTGATCAAGCCTGACAGAGTTCACAAAGCGTTTGGACAATACTCTCAGGCACATGGTGTGGCTCTTGGGGATGGTCCTGTACACAGCTAAAGGCTGGACTCGATGATCCCTGTGGGTCCCTTTCAACTCAGGATATTCTGTGAAATCCTTCCTCCCCACGCTAATGAACAAACTCACCTTCCCATCATGCCAAAGCATGTTGTATTCACTCAGATCTGCATGGATCAGGTTGCACTCCTTATACAACTGCTGCATCATCTGCAAGGAACCAAATTAATGAAGGAAGTGCGCTATACTCCAAATTGATATCGCTTGCATGACTAAAAAACACCTGAACCAAAAAACAGCTTTCCCCAATCACAATTACATAAGTTTTACCCAAGTCTTCAATGAATTTCCACACAAGGAATCGCAGCTTTGGTAAACTGCCAGCAAACGAAGCTTTTATCACTGAGTTTAGCTTTGGCAAGTCAGAAGAATTAGTCAGTGCTGCCAACCAGTCCAAGTGCAGGAGACAGATAAACACATTCTCTAAATATACATGTCATTTTCACTCCTATCACATAGGAAAGACGTCTCACAGTTGGTAAATACTGAATTCTAACCACTAGACATACTCACTTAAAAGAATGTTTTGTTGCTTACTGGTGCCACAATTTCAGGCCCTGACCATTCACACTACCAAGCTGTGGGGTTGGTTGGCTGGTTGGATTTTTTTAAAGTCTATAATGTAATAGTGACTGGACAGTTAACAGGTACAGGTCTGAACCAATTACAGCAGATAATGAAAAAGTAAAGTATCCACTGTGCAATATTCTAATTTATTCTGTGATTTCTAGGTTTGCTAAAGTGAGGGATGGGAAAGGGGCAATTGACTGGAAAGAGTCAAGAATTATAAATTAAATGTTTGGTAAACCCAGAAAGACTTAGAGAATTTTATAAACCACATACTGCTTCTATAAAAAGACTACTTGCCCACAATTATTCTGCTACTAAGTATCTGTTTGCCGTCAAATTCCAGCACGAGATCCACTCAGATTTGGATTAAATTAAGTAATTTTGTTTTGTGCATAATTTTTTATTTATTCTGAGTCGCACATTAAACAGCAGCAAAATAAGACTTTGGACTTCGTATCTTGACAATGATGCAAGCATCCTGGAAAGTAAATAAATGATGACTTGTCCTTTAAATCATTCCCCTAAAAGAAAACACAACTCAGAACTAAAAGGAGAAATCAGCATTGGCTTACATTAAGAGTCTGATAGTAGGCCTTTTTCATATCTTCACTACTAAGCGTTACATCCTTTAGTTTAGGAGCTGGGACTTGATCCTTGCCAATGAAAGACATAACTAAGACATGTTTCTTAAGGATAACCACTTGAGGACAAGGAATTCCTGCATTTTGCATTCTGTGGATCACAAAATAGATACTGATTAAGAAAAACAAAACAAAAGCTCCAAAACCATATAGTTCTAGTTCCTGCTTGCCCATTTCCTATCTGAGAGAGCTGTGTAAGAAACTTGATCCAGAGTAAAAAAAGTCTTTGAAATAAGAAAGTATCAAAAACTGAACAAATATATTAATTTTACGTTATTTCACATGGGAAAATTCAGATCTTAAAGTTGTGAGTCTAAGAATGCTTTCTGAATACTAATCACTTCCACAACTAGAGCCTGCTAACTTCATGGGCTTGTAAATTCTGCGGCCAAATCACTGACGATGCTGACAACTCACTGAACTGTAAGACACCAGTGGCTTTTTCAGTCTGTGACGGGTTGAACACTATTTTGGCCTAAACTTCTACTCAGACAGAGTGTATCTTCCTCGAAGGAAGAAAAACCCAAACACATGCCTTCTCTGTTTACCTTGTTAAGTTGTGCATTTCTTTCTCAGCCCACATACGAATAATCTTCCGTGGATTCAATTTACTGAAGCGGTCTTTAAATCTGTAGTCATCCTTGATGTATTTGTCACGGTTCTTGAATTCATTAAGAGTTGTTTTAAACACTTTGATGGCACATTCTGAAGGAATAACTTTATCTTCAGTTGCACTTCTCGTGGAAAAAGTTAACAAAGTTAACTATTTGCATCTTTACAAGCAAATGCATGGTTTTGTTTTTTTAATATGATCCAAGATACAGTAGTTTTTAATGTAATATCTGATTTTCCATGGGATCTAGAAGCCAACTCAAGTTTAAGTCAAGTCTAAGGTTTATAACAATGACTGAATTTACATAAAAATGTCTGAGTTTTGGCATTCTAATTCTAAGTTGCTTATCAAATAGGTTACATCTCCCAATTTGTTAAGACTTTACTTAAATGTCATGGTGAATAACAACCCTGTTAATGGATGCACCTGCTACAAGAATGTACAGATAAAAATAGTCCTACACTAGAACAATAGTAATAGCATTTTGTAAAGCACCAAAGATATTTCCCACCGAATAATACCAAGCATAAGAATGCTTTTGAACATTATTTGAGCAATGGTCAATTTAAGAAAAAAAAAAGGAACACCTTTTCTCCCCAAATCCAACTTAGAATTTACCTCTTTCTTGATATCTCTAAATAGAATAAAGCCCAAACTGAGATAGTCTTTCTCAAACACCACCAGTTTAAACCACGCTAAACAAGCACTACAATCACTATGAATGTATTATAATCCTTTCAATGTGGCAGTTCTTACAACTGGGCTCTTGCATGACTCACAAAGTGAACCCTAAAGGAACAAACAGCACCTCCACTGAGCTGAACAGATGGAGCTGACAACACAGTGATCTGTATGGAAAGACAATCTTCAGGTAACCTAAAGTCATCATAGCAGCTCTGTAGTCTGGTGCTGGGTGATGGGAAGAGTTCCTCAACAACCTCCATTAAATGGACTCCAAGGAGGAAAGTGGGGATTTTTTTTAACTTATGGTTGGTACCATTTGGTTTTCAGATTTTATTATTCTCTGCATATGCATGAATCCAAACTTCAAGGCTTGTGAACAAAAAAAAAAAAGGTGTAGATGTTTAATATTTCTGTGGTTTCTGCTTTTTAAATCGTCTCTGGTACTTAAAGCCACCATCAGTAATAACAACATACTTACTCTCCTCCATAGGCATGAAAAACAACAGATTCTTTCCCTGTGCTGATGCAGCCTGTGATGGTCTCCAGCATCCCAGCATTGACCATCTTGTACAGAAGTAAACGCGTTTTGGGATCCACTGCTTTCTCCTACAGGCAAAAAAATGAACATTCAATTCATTAAAATAATTCTTTGCTTTACGGCAAATTTAGAATATTTATACATCACAAGATTCCAACCAGGTTTTAATAAACGTGTTAATAAATTTCTCTCAACTGCTAGAGAGGAAAAAATAAACCAACATGAAACCAACAGATGAAGCAAAGTCAATCTGCTCCAGAACTGTCATCCTAATATTCTCAGGTTCCTTATCAACTGTGTTAACACATACAGTACTTTACCAATTCAACGTACAAAAATCCACAGCACTTTCTACAGTGTTTTCAAGAGGTCTTTACAAATCATGAATCACAATATCCCAAATATTATATTCCTTTGATATCAGTAAAAATAGAGCAAAGCAAAATACCCCAAACTGAAGAATTCCACAGCAGGAACTAACAGAACTCACCCATAAAGCCTATCAAGTGAGTTCCTTAATTATTAAAGTCAGAGGTTAGTTGGTCACCTCATCTTCCCAGAGCTTGCTATAAAGACAGATATTTAGAGCCACAGGGTTCAACTGCAGAGGATAAGTCCTCTGGATGGTTTCTATAAATAACTTCCAGATGGTTTATTCATTGTAACTGATTAAGAGCCAAGTTCAGAAAGAAAAAGAATTTAAAAAAAAAATACTCTCATGGTAAGGCAGCTCAAATAAAGACAGCTTTTTTCTAGGAGCTGGCCGATACCATCTGCTTCAGCAATGTTAATATAATATTACTTAACTGTTTTACTAAAAATGGAATGTTTCACGAAGTTACCAAAGCAGTGTTCAGTATTACACAAGATAAAAAGTATGGAGAGACTCTATTAAAAACATACAGCAGTGGAGTGCTCCTTCTTTTCATGGAGCCTTGCACTTCGACGTTCCTCAGAGTATGCATGTTGCTTCAAGGCGTTGAAGACTTGATTTGACAACTTTAAGTCCATCCCAATTCCATCCCCAACTTGGAATTCAGGTGCAAACTACAAGTAAAAATAGAAATTTAAGCATAGCTACTAGCAGACACTAAAAGTTAACACAAACACAAGTTTCTCATTCTGATTTGGAAGAACCCAGGGTAGATTAGGACCTTTGTGAAACCCGCTTTCTGTAACGTTGCCACTACGTTAAAAAACATACTGCTTTAAACTCAGAACTGAAAGTTCTGCCCAAATTGATACAAGATTACCTAACATCCTGTAAAAATAGCACTTGCAGCACTTCCTTATCTGCAGAAGTTGCACCAGTTACCTTACAGAAAATGGAAGGCATAGATAAACAAACTATGACTGAAAAAAAGCTACTTGGCTCATCAGACAAAATTAATTCAAAAAACAGGTTACACAACAGCTACGCTTTTCAAAAATAGTTTTGGTGTTTTATTTGCCTGTGTGCCAAACTCGCTGATGATTTTGTTTTGCCAAAACAGTTCTGTGCAAATTCTTGAATCACGGTCAATAACAAACTACTATCAAACAGAAAACCTGCACAAGCCAAAGGGCCAATTTAAATAACTAAACCAAACGCTGCATTGCTTTCATTTGATAGAGAAGAATACCAGCAACCTATCCAGTAGCACAGACGGACAAGCATTAGTTCCTTGCTTGAATTGCAGCATTTTAGTTTTATGCCTAAATTAAGTTTCCCTCAGTTTTCACTTACATTTTCCATGCGAGCAGTGTTCTTTCTTCCACATACCACTTCATCATGTTTAGTAGTAATGTCTTTTCCTTTCCCTATGAAACCCCTTCTCGGTGTGGTAGTAGGTTTATCTGCCAGCAGTGGGAAAAATAAATCAAACTTTACCTCTAAACAAACACCACTGATGCTCATAAAGGTCCCACAATGTCCATAAATGTAACGTAATTTTATTCATATAACAAAATAGACTAGTCCAACTGTATCTTAGTGCAGTCTTATCTCCTCTTAAGCAAGGGAGCTTCTTTTGCTATGTTATCACTTACTTCTACGTCTTCTCTGGGGTGTCAGACACAGTTTTGGAATGTTAAGACAGGAATATTCGATATCACATGTAAATGATATTGACTCTAGTCAAATGTAGGTGACAGACCCCTTGGAACACTTTCCATGTACAACAGTTATTTAGCCAGATTCAGCCACTGAACTCAACATAGTGGTAGATAGAAGCCTGAAATTACCCACCCAACCTCCTGCTGACACCTCCCAATAAAGTGACCTGATGTTACATACAACTGGCATTCAATGAAAGCCTGATTTAACTAGGCAATATTCTTAGGCCTATTAACTGAAGAAATTGTACATACCTGCTCTGTAAGGGTCATGACGAGTATCTTGCCAATCAACTTCATCCTCTGAGCTGTCACTGTCATAGGGATGCACTTTACGATAATTTTCAAAGGATATGGACACTTGAGAAACAAAAGAAATAAGTAAGACAGTGATTATCAGGGATTTGCTACTTCCTCACATCTCTGCCAACTTAAACAGAGTGCCAAAAGTACCTCCAAAGCAACAATATTTTTCCTGATCAGGATACCTTTACTATCTCCATTGATCTTCTTCTCTTCACGCCGAAGCTGCGCATCATATTCCCTGTCAAATTCCATCTGCAGCATCTGAGCCAGCATCAGGTCACTAGAAGTGTCAATATTTTCTCCTGTAATAAATGGTCCTTCAGCAACACTGTGTGAGATTAAAACAGGTATTTTAAAAAAAATAAACACAATAACCCAAGCAGAAAGCACTGCTTTATACCACTTCATCACTCTATACAACACTTCACGCAGAGCTGCACAGAAAGTCAGCTCAGCGGCTGACTCCCATTCAAGCCAACACTAAATATTAATAGATCATGACTTCATTTCTCTTTATCACTCTTTTCACAATGGAAACATTACTTAAACTTTTACTTGTTTACCATTCTGTAAGAAGCACTGAGCTCTATTTTTAAGGTATCCTCCATGACAAAGAAAGAAGGCATGCAGGTGTATATGTGGGCATAAACAAATTATAAGTAAACAAATAAAAACAAATAGAAACCCAGATAGGGTTCCTTTGCTCTGCTTCATAGGAAAGATTGTAGTCAAAATTTTTTTATAAATGTAGACCTAGCAAGCTCTTGGCTTTTGTTTAGAGCTCTCAAGTAGAAGGAGGATACAGGTGATATATCTGGCAGTTCTCAAAATGACACTGTACACTATTAAAAGGAGTCTCTAAAACAGTAAGGAAAAAAAAACATTTCTGACATTTCTCTAAACACAGCTTACAAATTGGGTTAATGCAACCAGAAAATGGAAAAAAACAACATCAAGAGAAAAAGAAGGGCAACAGGAAATTAGATTAATTAATTAGGGAAGCCGTTTGCACTAGAAAAAACCCTGAAAAACAGGCAAAGCATTTAGCATACTGCCATGCATGAAGCACATTGTAAGAAAATGCACCGGAGAGAGAAGATGGCAGCACAACTATGGAGATCACTAATCCAGGACTCAGACTTACGCAACCACTTCAGGAAAAGCAGCATTTTCTTCTTCCAGCTGCAGCTCTTTTGCCAGCTGCTCACTCATTACATCAGCAAGAGAACATGATATTGATGTCGTGTTAGGAGCTCCCCACGGACACTGTAAATAAACATTTTATTCAAGTCGGCAAGATTTGTACTGTGACAACACGATAATCAGGATAATTAGCTATCGCTGGCTTCAAAATAAGCTCATGTAATCTTGTAACAGCCTGTCTTCTACAGAGACTTCTGGCACTACGGTGAACTACTAGTTTCAAAAACTCAGTAGGGACAACTGGGGTTGAAAAAGATGTTGATGGTCACTTACTAATGGGGGGGAGGGAAGTCAGTTTGTCAGTGCCCTCTGAAGGCAGAAAGTTTGCTTACAAGTGTACATGCAACCTACGTAAGACCCTTGGAATAACACAACAGTAATGGCTTATACACAGCTCCCTTGCCCCGTTTTTTTTTTTGTTTGTTTATTTTTTTGTCCTCAAAGGACAGCCATCACAAACATCCCGTCAAAACCAGAGAAGCACACGCCCAGCCTCGCTCGGGGAGGCAGGCGGCAGCCGGGGAATGAGGAACCCAACCCAGCCGTGACTCACTGCCCACCGCCGTGACAACCGAGCTCTCCTAACTCCAACCCCCGGCTCGCCAGCAGCAAA
>VXBA01004822.1:860892-925308 GCA_013399895.1 Serilophus lunatus | reverse complement strand
GCTGCTGCGGGAGCCGGGGCGAGGTGAGTGCAGGGACTCAAGAGGAGGAGGAGGATGGACGGTGGCCTCTGCTTGCGCTGCCCTGCCCTGCCCTGCCCTGCCCTGCCCTGCCCTGCACTGCCCTGCTCAGGGTAGTGCCGGCGGACCAGCCCCCTCCCGGGCAGGACCATCCCATGAGTGAAAAATTCCTCGGCATTCCAGCCCGAAGTGCCGCCGCTGCTCATCCCAGAGCGCTCCCGGAACTGAGAATAGGGTTGTCTGCTACCGTTCGCGTGTGACATCGTTACCTTTCCACGACACATAAGTTCCGATAGTGGCTCGTTCGGGAGAGCCAAGAGGGGACATCACATCATTGTAACGAATGAAGTGTTACAGAGCCAGAGATTGTGCTGCTCTGAAAGTATCGCTGATGCTGTATCTATTTCATTACTAGGTATCTACCAACACAGTCGTTCCCAAAAGTATCTGCTAACTGGAACAATAATACCAAGGGGAAATTCTGAAATATTTAAAGTGTTATATCAGCGATGAAACAAATATTAACTTCTGTGGATCCTTTGACAACTTAATTAACCTGCAAATTAAGAACACGAATTGTGTTTTCCACTGTTTAACTTAACTGCTTATTAGTGTTACTTCTGTTAAGCAGAAGTAGAAATAAGCTGAAGATGGCCACATTGTGAATAAAATTGTAGAGTTAAAGTATCGTTTGAAGTGGTTTTTTCACTCAGGGAAGAGGAAGAGTAACTGCTCCTTGTTGTCTTATCTATCTGAGAGTGTACCTGTGTTTCTGGTCCAGATTTCTGAAAGAAAAGATGTTATTGAGGTAATCAGTATGGATTTCCTGAGGGAAGGCTAGAGAAAAGCGCCATTTCAGAGGTTAAAATGAAACCTCTTCTGGGCATTGACCCCTGGTTTCTATTCCAATTCTGGTTTCTTGCCAGAAGTAGATTGAAGCCCAGACATGAAGCAAAGTTTGTACGGAAAGATACTGTATTTGATTTGACAGACTGCTAGAAGCAGGGATTAGTTAAGCAGATAGGGGCTAGAAGAGCTGCCAAGTTGAAACATGAATTGGGAAAGGAACTTGTCTTAACTGTACTCAAGAGGAAGTTGGAAGGATTTTGACATAGGGCCTCCATTTTCAAACCTAAAGGTAGGTTTTAGTGTAATAAAAATAACCAGAATATAGACCTTTCAGTTGTTGCAAGTGGTATGCAGGTGCAAGCTGGAGTAGGGACATGTGCAGGTAGGTATATTGTCCTGATTTTAAACTCATCTGACAGTTTTGAAAAGTGTATGTGTAAGGAGACCTGTTGTGAATCAACTTGGCTTGTATCTGATGCCAGCTTCTTAGTGACACCCTGCACACCTAAAAACTGAACCTTGCAAAGTGCTCAGCACAGTTTCCTCTCTGTTGAAAGCCTCCAGCTTCTAATTTTGCCCTTGACAGCCTCTGCTGGCTCCTGGGAAGAACAGCAGGTGCCTTTCATTTGCTCTGAGGAAGCTTCAGTCATTCTTGTCCTTTGCAGAAATGGCATTTATATATTCCATTGCAGGAAATTGTTAGATGCTGATGTACGTATTGAAAGACAAGTATTTATGCCTCATATTTGCATATATACGTATATAGTGTGAAAAGAACACTAGCATCCATACACACAGACCCTGAGAAAGAATGCTAAAGCAGTAATACAGAGGCTTTGCTTTCCCCCCCCGTGTGATACATCTCCAGTGGGCTTTATGAACTGCTTAATACTTTACACAAAATAGCGTGTGAACAGAATGTTATGTCTGTAAGGTGCATTAACCATAAGGAGACAGTTAAGATCATGATTCTGCCTCTGTGGTATGATACTTTAATTGACAAGTGCTTATGGCTTTGTATTCCTCTCAATCCTTTTCCCATTCAGTGTGCTCAGAAAGGGAAAGTGCAATTCAGAAGATAGCCTTCTCCACCGTTCAGTGTGTCCACTCCATGCCTCATGTACTTTAGTGTCTGTTACCTTCCACAGTGTCTGAGACAGAATGCAGCCGTTCTGGCATGGCAAATGTCACAAATGAGTGTTTTAGGTCGCTCCAAGAATCACTGGCAAAAGGATTGGCAAAAGCAGGTCTAATATTAAAGTGAAAGCACAACAGAGTTCGTTGGCAAGGTCCACTCTACTACCATCATTACTACATTACATTATTACATCATTATTACTAGATCATTACTAAATGGTTAAAGCGGGCAGAGAAAAATCAGACTGAAATTAATCAACCTAAAAATAAATCAACCTAAAGTAATCTATGTGGAAGTAAGGATAGGAAAGGGTAAAGATAAAAGGGAATAAGACACTCCCAAGGAGTCACAGGGCCAAACTTGGCCCCAGACTTGACCAGAGGTTTAGATCTAAAGGTTTTAACAGCACTTAAACTAAACAACACATAGTCAATAGCTTAATTTAATGAATTTATCAAAAGATTTATATAGAATTTACTACAGGCACAACAGTGACTCACTTATAGGCCTGTGTTACTTAGGAAAACTTGAGAGCTGTCTGGCTCTGAGAGGCACCCCGCTCAGAGGGAGATTGCTGGTCACAGCTTGCTGTGGGTTTGTAGGGTCTGTTTGTAGGGTTACAAGAGAATTGGCTTTAATCATAGTAATTTTCCATCCTGTGCAATGCGGGTTGGTAACTGTCTTTGGAAGTTCAACAACAACAATGTTGTTCTGCTTGGGTTGTTGTGCAGGGAAGAAAAATAAGTTTCCAAGGCTGTTTGTTAAAAAACAGGAGTTCATTAGACAGCTCTAGCTCCTAGAAGCAGACAGTACTTTACCCGGGTGCTGTTCATCAAGACTGAGACCTAACAAGCATCTCTGAGGTCATAGTGTGTCCTGAGGAGGGGAGTGGGGGGAAATGCCCCACAGGAAGAGAAATTACTGGGCATTTTTTTGTCTTTTCTACCAAAATAAAGAAAAGTGGAAACTTTCTATGCGTGTTTTGTTGCTCTTGTGACTGTTTGTAAATGTTATAAGCTGTAAGTGTTTGATGTCCATTAATTTGGTATTTGTTTTCCAGTATGTCCTGTCTGTCCTGCAATTTACCTACCCTACCCTTTTTCAAGGGTAAGTACCATTTTAAGAATATAGTTGTTTGAAAAATCACTTCCATGTTTTGTTGTTCCATGCTGAAACTAACTGCAGCACCTTTTGTCATTATTGGCTTTTGCTGTCTAGAGAACGTACTTCATAAAGCCTTGGTAAAGCATTCTTTAATGTGTCTCTTTTTTTAAGTTTTACATCATGGTGGTCATGTAATTAAGATATATAGAGTCCATAATTTCTTATTTTTCTGAAAGTCTGTGCTTCAGCATAGAAAAGTATTATAATACAATCTGTCTTTGGAAATGGCACTTCTGGGTAATGTGCCGTTTTGGTGTAGTCTTTAACTGTGCTAGAGGAAACCAACCTTAAATCCATCTTCAGGCACTCACAAATACCATATTACTTATTTTTGTGCTTGGCCTTGGTTGTAATAGTGGTGTAATAAGAAATGTTAATGTTTTGGCAAGTGTTCCTATATACAATTGGTGCTGTTTTTAATACATGAGACATTTAGTGAAAAACTACCCTCTTAAAGTCAAGACTTCCCCCATTTGTTCTTTTTAGATAGTGTTAAAATCTGCACACACTGGATATCTTTACTTCCTTTTCTGCTGCTCAGCATGGCTTACATTTTTGTTTGACTTGCAGCCCCAGGACTGCAATCAACACTAGGAATAATTGCCTTGGGAATCTCCATTTACTTTGAGTGTATTCAGCTCAATTAAATATGCAGTGAATGCTTTCTTCATTTTTGGCACACGCACACAGTCTCTTGTACAAGGCTTTTATCGTATGGGGAAAGGATTTTGAGTAATGTATGTAAATACACATGGGTAAATCAGCAGTAGAAAAGTGTATTTCAAAGGCGAGCAACTGCCTTATGGAATCTGTGTTACCACAGTTCCATTATTTGGAAATGCATTTCAGCATCTTAATATTTTTCCATAAGCTCTGTCTTTTAAAAGTGATCTTTCCTTGAAATTTTTTCGACTGGGTCAGATATGTTTTCATTGGGAGCTCTGGCAAATGAGCAAAGGAGGAAAAAAATGCATTTCTCAGTTCAAGCTGTTATTGTTTATTGTCATTGTTTTCGTTCCCATTATAATCTAAGACTGCATTGCATGGTGCTAAGCATCTTAAACTCTCACTGGCTTCAACTTCTGTCATTAAAATCTGAGACAAGAGGAAATTCTTCACAATGAAGTTGATAGGAATTCGTCACTGGCTTGGACACAGCATGGTTAAGCCTGCAATAAACATCAGGAAAATGTGGCTTTTAAGCTTTCATACACTCCTCATCTAAAAAAAGATGAAGTGAGCTATGAGGGCAGCATGAATATTTAGCATACCGATGTGGAAAATCAGCCCACTCCTCTCTGACAGGGTCCAACTGCATGTAGTACTGCATAGAATGAATATTAGTTTATTTGTCTATGTGTGAGAAAGGTTTTATGTTTATGTTTATGGATGTTGATGTCATTTAACATTGTAATACAGTATCTCTGAACTGTGCTAGATGTTTAAGGGTATTCACCCAAGAGAGATGAAACACCTCTAAGGAAGAAGAAAGCTTGTAAATTATTTTAAAGACTAAAAAAAATCCGTGTCCATCACTACTCATTTTGCATTATCTGCAAGTATCTCTTAGACCTCACATACTATTTCTATAATAGATTAAGGAACAGCTTTGTGATAGGGCAAGTCATTAGATAAGTCAATGCAGGATGTATGTAATTGTTATGTACATTTTCAGTGAGAAAACCACAGCATTGTGGTTTCTGTGCAAGGCTATCTGGCTATAAAAATGTTTTCTCCAGGGGCTCTGAATCAGAGGCTCATGCAGCATAATGATGTTATTGCTGATGACACTTCACTTGGTGCTTGCTTGCTACACAAGCTGTAGGGGCATGGGAGGAAGCAGTTCGTTCAAGAGATTTCATAATTTAAGCCCAGCATGAATTACCCTGGGAAGTCACAGAGCTGATGTTTGTAACTACTACGACTACACATGTCATCCTTGGGGCTTATCACTTCATCTGAAGTGAGTCTTTCAGTCCTGAAATCATGTTTATTTGTTCTAACGTTAACAGTTTTTGTATTAAAAGATAATCATCTTTTGTCATAAACCTTTCCTCACTGGCATCTTCAGATCATCATGGCTGTAACATCACTATTGTTATTGTAAACCTACAATTGTGTACGTGGTTAAGGTAGTTGTGGTGTATGGCAATTTATTTGTAAAACATTTAAAACAGGATGTGGAAGTGCCAGAAAATTTGGAAGAAATAAATGTCCACAGAAATGAAAGATTCAAAGGGAAAAAATGGCATCCCTGGTAACCTAGAGAAATGATGGATAACTAGAGTCATGGGTGGGCTGTGAGAAATTTGGTGTATTCTAAGGTCAGTTTCCCCATGGTTAAAGAGGACAAACAGTTCAGAGATGCCGTGTTGTTCTGTTCCAGGTGGCAAACATTAGTGGGCGGACTTCTGCTTCACATCTCCTGGAAGCTGGGCTGGGTGGAGATAAACTTGTGTTCAAGGTACTGTGAGATCTTTGGTGACTGCTAAATACTTATTTTCTGTAGCTGAATCACAACATAGCTAAGTTGGTTGTGGAAGTTACTAACTGGCTAAAATACAGGTTGAGGTGTATGTTGTGTTGTGCTTCACAGATGTGGAAGAGAACTTGTGTTTCACTCAAATGGATGTTCAGTGACACGCACTTCAATGATTACTAATATAAATTGGATTCAATTTAACCTTGGCAAGGCAAGCAAAAAGCATAGCCCTTAGTGAAAACCATAAGGATAACTTATCCAACCATCTGTCCATATCTATTCCCTAGATTGATTTTTGGTATAATAAGAGAAACTTTAAGAGTATTGACACAACCTTCCCCCAAAACCTCAGTGCAGTGAAATCCACAAATG
Organism: Serilophus lunatus; assembly: GCA_013399895.1. Taxonomy (NCBI): domain Eukaryota; kingdom Metazoa; phylum Chordata; class Aves; order Passeriformes; family Eurylaimidae; genus Serilophus; species Serilophus lunatus. The sequence continues at coordinate 919,285 of VXBA01004822.1, read as the reverse complement.
TGATCTGCCTTTTTCTCTTATGTGTCCCATAAATGGGAATCACTCACCCTTGCCTGACTGTAGAATTTATAACTGCACAGTAAGAACAGCTATGGCATTACAGGGTTGATAAAATAGTCAAATTCCTCCAGCTCAGAAGAGTCCTCCAGTATACTGGAGCTCAGGTGGCTCCATTCTGCTGTATGGAATGTTGTGACTTTTTTATTTTGCAATAATTTAGAAGATGTATGCCCACAGAAGTTGTTGAAACTTCATCTCTGGATGAAGACTTTACTGGGCAGTGACCTGAGTAATGCGACTTGACTCTGAAGCTGGTGGGTTTGGACTAGATGACTGCCAGAGTTCCCTTCTAATATAATTTTTTCTCAGTGATTCTTTATTAGCAAGTGACAACTGATGAATTTTCTCTTTAAGATTCAAACAGTTGGCTTGCAAAACTGAATCTCTTCATTTGGAATGAAATCCCGTGTGTATGTCAGAAGAACCAGGCTGTGTTCTGTTTGTATGTCCATGCAAGTGACTACATCACCACTGAGATATAAATGAGATGGTAAATTGAAAGGAATTTATCTTCCTATCTTTTATCTGCTGTGTAAATAAACTGAGGATATTGTTGTAAAAGCCATTGCTGATACTGGTAGAGGCAGGATTAGGGTCCAAATCTTGCTTTAGTGGCACTTACTGATGTGTGTATGTTATTATCAAATGTATCTTCACAGGACAGTCTATAGGAATACAGCCATCAGTAATGTCCTTTTTTAGTTCAACTTGTCATCACTAATGATTACTTCTGCTTTAAACAGTGAAACTAACAAAGTTGAATCTTTTTTTCCCAGCTTGGAGATTATATTTTGGGTTTCTTTTTAAAATATGGAACACATTAAAGAAAATATTGGGCAAAGACCACTTTCTGATGTTGCTTTGTTTTTAACTATGAAAAGTTTTGATGAAAAATTAGGTTGTGTTTTGACAAACTGGAGACCACTAGGTGTCAGTGCAATGTAGGAAAAGGAGTTAAATGTTGAGAAACCTCTTTGTTAGTCTGTTCTAGAATAAACTGTATGTAACAACCAGAATTAATTGACATGTTTTGACTATAATTCATCCAGCTACTTAAGCATGAGTTTAAACCTAACTTTCTTCAAAAGAATTAGCACGTGCCTTAATTCTTTGCTGAGCTGTGCTTGTAGCATATGTTGCCTGTATTAAAAAACCTAAACCAAAACAGAACCACCCAACCAGAACAAAAAAAAAAACCCAAACCAAAAACCTAAAAAAACCTACCCAAAACAAGAAAAAAAACCCCTACCTAAACCCCAAACCAAATCAAAACCAGAACAAAAAACCAACCTCAAAATACAAACCCATCTAAACCCTCCAAAACCAACCAACCAACCAAAAAAACTCCACAACAAACAAATGTAATGCCCAAAGGTGATTTTAGAAGTACCACTGGGATATGGGCATTTCCATCCACCCAGGATATTGGTCTCTGAATCTATGTTGGTTTGGGTTTTTTGTGTATGTGTAAGATAGGTAGGAATACCATATTCAGTCTCCAGTCTCCTCATGCTTCAAATAGTAAACTGCCATCCATTTGTTCCTTTATTTCCTCAAAGTCTCATTTTTTCTGTCATGTGGACTGTTCTCATATACTTTTCAGTTCAGGTTATCCCAAAGTATCTCGGTGGAATTAAATTATTATGTTAAGATCATGACCCTTTGTCCAAAGTCCAGAATACTAATGTCACAATAAAGACAAATTTAAACCTATTACTTAGGCTAATCTGTTATAGGTTTTCTGGGTCACCTGCTTTCAGTTACTTCTCTCCAGAACTCCCAGCTGCAAGGAACTCTCCTTCATTGCTTCTAAACAGTGAATGTTGACTGCCTGCAAAGTTTGTATCTGAAACAGGGGCTCTGTGGAGCACAGAGGAGTATGTGTGGCATCTACATAGTGCTTCCAGTGCTGCAATCTCCTGCCCAGCTCCTGCCTAACCCTTGTAGGCACATAAGTCCTATGTGTTCTGGTTGGCATTTCTTGTAGTGCTGCGTTTCCCCCTCAGCTAAGCAGAAGCACAGAGCCTTACTTAAACCAAGGCTCCCAAGTGTGGTTAAAGGGAACCTACCCATTTACTTTAGTGGGACTTGTATTTAGCCCTACAACAACCACAGAGTCACCAATTCTTTTCCTGTTTTGAATGTACATCACTGTATTGCCAACATAAGAAGCTGCTAATTGGTTTACATACAAGACAGATTGTTGATGCTGACAAGTTACAGCAAACATCTGTGCATTCTTTTTCTGTCCTGAAGTTCCCACTTGGCAGCATAAAATTCTACCCTTACATCATGGAAAAAGCATGTGAAGTCCTTTTCCATTGCACTTTCCAGTATTACCTTGGGGATGAAGACACATTTGGAATTCCTAGTGGTGGGGATCACGAAAGAGTGATATTTTTATGTTCTAAATGAAAATTTGTTTTTCTTCATGTGTTCCTTTCATCTTGTCAGCCCTACTTTCTTTTCTTCCCACTCCCTTCCTTCCATTTGTTGCAGTTCCAATAGGATGAGGGGTATTTTTGTTGGTGTCTGATGTGAACTCACCAGTAATGAGACACAACTGTTTTAGATCTTGGTCTTGATGAAATTCCAGTTGATGTCAATAACCTTAAAAGGAGTGGTGTTTTATAAAAAATTATGGTGACTACACAATAAAGCTCAGAGCAAATATTTATGACAGTGCCAGGATCTGTTTTCATAACCCTGGGTTTTTGATTATCTTGGATAATTATGTGTACGAAACAGAGGAAATGTGATATTTACATTTTTTCACTTGTCTGTGATTACATGAATCTTTGCACATTTTTTATCTTCATACTGCACTGATTTCATCATTTAGTGGTCTGTTTTTCTTGTGTTCCATAAAGTGTGATAGTGTAGCAGTACCTAAAATTAATGTTTTAAGTCTTACACGCTAGTTGGATGTGTAATGCAAGAAACTGCAAGAAGTTTGGTTTTGAGAACCAGCATTATTCGCTAACTTTTTCCTCAACTTCAATTCAAAGCTTGGAAAGAATGAATGGGATAGCTATGTCTTCAGTTCTGGGAAGCCTTTGATACCTCACTGCTACTTCTTTCTTCCCTTGTTCAAAATCTTACATTATTCTCTCTGAAATTTACCACCTGCCTGATCCTTTTTTCCTCTTAAGTAACAAGATTAAAAACAGGAAAAGTACAATTTCTGAAGCCCGTTCTCAGAGCTGAAACCTGACTCAACTGCAATAACCATGGCTAAAAAAAAGTGATAAGCAGATCAATCTGATGACTTCATTCCTCCATTAGTTGTCAAACTGCCTCTAGGAGTTTGGCTTAGTCAAGGGAATATCATTAGGAAATCTCAAGAGATAGCCTCCCACAGAGACAATCTGATCTTTAGGAAGAAGCTCTTTGTAAATCTGGCTGAGAAATGAGTGTGTGGGTGGCCAAGTGTATTTGTACGTAGTGAAGATGTGTGCTGTCTGTGCAAATGCCCCATTTTATGCCTTCATTTGTCAGGTTTTGTTCCTTTCACAGCACATCAAAGAAATCAGTTGAAATTTCTCTCCTTTAAAACCAATGGGAGTAATTGCTAAGGGAAAAAAAAAAACAACACACTTTTGGAAGGAGAGGAGCCAAAGAAAGAGTAAAAGAAAGAAAATATGTCTGCAGAAAGTTCCCCTCTTCAGTTAGATGAAGTGAATAATTTCTGACTTGGACTCTTTAGTAAATTGGAGAAATACTGAACAACAGGCAATTACTTTAATATGCACACATTTGAAATTTATGTACATATATACATATTCCTCACAAGCAACTGTTGATGACTGTATCTAAACAGAATGTGGTGAAATGATGAAATTTTAATTGTTTTTACAGGTCTGAAATCCTGTCGTGGCTTCCTGCTTCAGTACTTTTTGTGGGCATTATTTATGCTGGGTCTAGGTCGCTGACTAGATTGGTAAGAAATGCACAAGTAGAAGTCAGTTCTTTATTATCTCTACTTTGTAAACAGGGAACATTCCCTTCACACATGGTGTTTAATGCTGTTCCTGGGTGAGGAGAAACAAGGGAGGAGGGGTTTAAATAATACATCCATTGTTGATGATGCTGAAGTAGTGGTTCAAGCCTATGAAGTATCAAAAAGCATCTCTGTGACAGTCCAGAGCACTCAGCATCTTTCCAGAATGCTCAATGTTTTGCAGAACAGATCCTCAGTGGTCTGAATTATGCAAGTAGGGAGGCAGCTGAAGAAGCTACTGGCTTTAACTTTGCAAAAGGGAGAATGCAGCTGTGGCATCTATGGGAAATCCTTCCAGGAAAGTGATGAAGACCATTTCAGTGAGATGATTTTGATTCTCTACTGGATTTGAGAAAAGAAATTCAAGGTTGGAAAGAGATTATTTGAACAGTTAGATTAACCAGTTTCATCTTGTAGTTGCACCACAATAACTTACCAAATATTTACAGGATGCCAAATCCTGCTTTCATTAAACTTGAATGCTTTATACTTAAAATGATATGTTTTTTCTTAAAAAAAAATAATTATATGAATTTTTTGAAAATAACAATGTTTTACTGCTGTTATGCAGTCTGCAAGTTCAGATTCTACACTGGTTCCCTTCTGCATTCTCTCAATGCATCTTAATGTAACTCCAGAGCCAGCTTGCCCCTGTGAGCTCCTAAACCACAAAGAGAATCCAAAGGGAATTTTTTACAAGATTCTGATTGTAGCGATCCCTTGAATATCTCAATGGAGAGGTAGTCTAGAAAAAGACAGGAGGTTTCTGTCCTCATAAACAAGGTTGTGGGCAACATCTTGGACCCAAATAGTCTTAGGAAAGCACAGACATGTTTTCAGAAACCCCATGCTTCTAGACCAGTTCTGTCTCAGAGTGATTGCATTTACTTCCTTTTGGTTCCTTGTCAAAGGAGTTTGCATTGGGTTTCTCTGGTGTAAAGTGAGAAAAAGATCTAAGGAGAGCCCTGTCCTGGAAAGAGCAATGAAGTCTTGGCAGCAGCATCTTTTCTGCTTGCTCGCCTGGTTGGTGGAGGAGTTATGAATCACAACTTCTCTGCTATTTCTTCTTACTTTCTAGTCATTCTTTAAGTTACCGTGCTTCCCTCCTATTCCTGCTCTGGTCGTTCATGACTGAGCAGTACTGGAGTGGCAGAGGGGCTGTGAATGGTTTTGGTTTATATCCAAAACCTTTCTTAAGGAGCGTCTCCCATTTTTTAAGGGCTTTTTGTTGTACATGAATGGGGATTTAGAGGCCTATTTCTGCAGCCATTTTAGAAGGAAAGACAAAAGCACAAGTAGTCTTAGGCCGTAGTTATTATGTACCACCTTGTACTGGGGTCAAATTCAATCCTACAGAGAAGCTTTACTTAAAATAACTTTGTGTAGAACAATTTTATGACGTAGTGAGAAGGAAAGTAGACTCTCCCAAACTCATACCTGAATTAGCTCACCTCAACAGCATATTGGAATGAAGCAAGTTTATTCCTAAATCAGAATTTATGTACTCTTCTTTGATCAAATCCAAGGAGACCCACTTTCAAAGTCTCCTGTATACTGGCAGGGCTACAGTCTTTATCTCTGTTTTTGCCTTTCCCTAGAGGTGCTGGCAGTCTCCCCTGCCCAAGGATTCAGGGCTGGAAGTGAAGGAGGACTGCTTAGTTCTGGACTGTGCATTAACAAAATACACAGAGCTGTGAGGGGAGGTTTGTACAGAGTCTATTCACCCTGCCTGTCCAACCAGTAAACCTTTCTTTTCGTAAGCATTAAGCCCACTCACAAATTTAAGAAATACTCACATCAAAGGCAATAGACATATGGAGAAGGTTAACTGGGCTAGGCAAACTGGAGCCATTGTTGGCTGCAAAACACACTTGGAAGAGCCAAAACCAGAGGGGAGGAAAGGAAAACGCAACAAATTGGCTTCACAAAAGGAAGAATGTAAATTCTGCTGTCAACTTCCCTTGTTTGTAGTTATTTCTTGTATTTCCTATTACTGTGACAGGCTCAGGGTGCTTATGTTGGATACTTCTGGTTTTATGTTCTCAGTTATCCAGCAGCTGGGTTGAGAATTGTTTTCAGAACTGGTGAAGCTGGGTCCAACAACTTCATGCCAATTGTGTGCATGTGATATTCATTCCTTGCTAGTTTAAAGATGGTAGAAGTTATCTTGGTGTAACTCTCGTGTTTATGGATCTGCCCCAGCTATGTTATGACTTAAAATGTTTAGTTAGCAATGCTTATTTTTATGGTAAAGAAAAGAAAATCATAGAAAATACGGATTTCTGAATGCAAAGTCAAATTTAAGAGATATTTGCTGCTTGTATCATCTAATACTTAAAAACATGGACCTCACTGAGAAATAACTCATTCTCTACTCGTGTGATTTAAATACTATACACAAGTGGGGAAATACTGCTTCCTAAACTGCCTTAGCTTTTAGATTATCTTAATCACAGCAGAGAATTGCTTCTGTTTCAACTGTCAGAGACCATGGATCTGATTTGGAAGAAGTATTATGAACCACTTATTCTGGTTGGGTTTGCCTGGGGCAATGGGTGTTTGATTCATTGTTGTTATCATTGGGGTTTGTTTCTTTGTTGGGATCGTGTCCAGATACCTCAGTGAGTATAATTTCAACATCACTTTTGTATGAACTATTGCATTTCTACCCTAATTTTGGGCAGCTCTTGCTTGCAGTAACTGAAAGCAATCACCTAAAATCATCTTGCCCACAATTTTGTTGCTAGGAGTCACACAGTATTCTTAGTACCAGTAGACAGAGATGAAAAAACTAACGAGAACTGCTTACCATGGAGGCTGCAGATATTGGCTTAGAGAGGCAAAACTAGAGGCAGAAATCTGGGGCAAATCTCACTGAGGTAGCTGTGTACAAGCACTTGAAAGTGGGGGAAGCAGCAAGTAGGGTCTGCAGCAGGGCCTGCCATTTAAAAATGCCTCTGCTACGTGATAGTGATTGGAATGGGTCTGAGTCCCTTTTAGGAGATGTGGCCTGGGTTTACAGCTTAAAAAACAAAACCACAAACATATGGGACAGCTGTTTTTAAGAGGAGTGCCCCTTCCTATGTGTGTGACTGTTCTGGATTGATTTGGACATTTTTGTTCTCTCCGAATGGCAGCCAATCCCAGTGTTCCTCACTGTGCACAATGCGGCAGAAGTTATAACCTGTGGGTTCCAGAAGTTTGTGCAGAAAGAGGTAATTGATATATTAACTGACACATATAACGTAACTCCTGTGAAATAACTGATCTATAACAAGACACTTGATCTCGTTTAATGCAAGCATTAGGGCCATGTGCTTTTCTAGTCTTGCTGTGATAGCTAGTCACTAATGAGACACAGGGAGCTTTGCTGCTGACAAATAACTATTTTGATGTTTCCTTTTCCCCTTTATTTGATGAAACACTACAAATGCGTATCACCGGTTTGATCTGTGTTTGTAAGACTGGCTTGGTCCTGCTTGCTTTCTCCTTTTGAGAATTAATATCCTCTCTCTGTCATGCTTCACATAAAAATCTCATTGTTTGAGGTGAGAGGGAGAAGGACTGGGTCCTTAGACCTAACCAGTATGATATTTCTAGTGTATTGTGCGATTACAGATAGATCATATCATATATCATATCAATTGCAGGAGGAAAAGTGCTTTTTTTTTTTTTTGAGAATCTGCCTCAAGACCTATGAATAATTCCTACACCCTTTAGTAAGAGCTGGGTTTGTTTCTCATAAAGTGCATTGGGGAGCCTTCTTTTAGACTTCTCTTGAAGTGCTTTTTCTAGTTGACTAAAGAGCTGCTCTGTGAGCTAACACTGGGAAATCACTCATCACAAAGTAACTTCTACAGTGGCCTCTGACTTGCTGTAAAAGGGATCTTCCATTCATTGTATCTGTTGTCTATATAGAAGACAAATACATGACTCATGTTCACTATGTCTAATAAAAAGAAGAGTTTGCTAAGGTTATGTCTGAAGGACATAGCAGTGTGTACCATGGTATATCCCTGTGATATTGTCCTCTGATTATCATTCCTGTCAAAATGTTTCATGTTTTCTCTCTATCTCATGTGCTTCTGACTTCTCTCTTTAAAAACAAAAGCTCTATGGACAAGGATAATGCAAACACAGGCTTTGCTGGGAAGCTTCTCAGGAATAATTTTGTACCAAAGAACCATGAAACTTTCATGAGTTTGGTTTGACTGATTTTACTGGGGTAGTACCTAATTAACTAAGAAAACTCAATATTTGAGCACATACATTACACCACTTTGGTGTAATTCAAATTAGGTTTGAGCACCAGGTATAAAATTCATGTCTGGTTTTAGGTTTACCTGCTGGTAAGTAATCTGAAAATATAAATCAAGTTGAAGTAGGCTAATCTGTAATCCTGATTCTTCTTTTTAAAATTAAATTTACTAAGCAGTGCTCAAACATAATGAGCTGTTGAATATTGCTTATTGAGGTTTTAATGTGTTTGGTGCAGTAAGATCAGCTGTCATTACTTTCTAGTTTTTGGAAGAAGAAAGCACTATTTCACCTTTTTTATCATTAAATTTTAATGTTTTAATCATACTTTCCTTTTTGCAGCAGACCTCTCATCTGAAAGTCTGTAGGTAAGATTTTTAAACTACTCACATTCAGATTCAGACTTGTTTTGGCTCCAGCTTCTCTGTTTGCTTCGGATAATGGCACACCAAAACAATGAAGAATGTAAGGCTCGTTCCTGTGGGCGGTGAGCCTAAATTGCAGCATAGGAGTAATTAAATATTCTTTTTTTTTAACAATTGCTTGAATAGATGTTTTTTGTGCTTACAAAAATTTTTAAAAGCCGGATCAGTGTTCCTGAATGAAAAAGCAGTGCTCGTAGCAATGATTTTGTAAAGGAAATGGAAAGCAGGTTTGAAGTTCCAGTGGGCAATAGTAAACAGTAACAGAATGATAATTAAAATATTAGAAAAGAGCTAAAGATGACATTTCTAAGAAATAAAAGGTAAATGATACCCATTTCTGCTAGAATCATTCATATCAAAGTGGGAGCCAGTCTCTTCTGACATGTCTGAAGTGAAAGGACAAGAAGAAATGGCCTTAACTCGCAGCAGGGAAAGTTCAGATTGGATATTAGAAAAAAATTTCATTGAAAGAATGGTTAGGCTTTGGAATAAGTTGCCCGGGGAGGTGGCGGAGACAACCATCTCCAGAAATGTTCAAGAGGCATCTGGATGTGGTACTTGAGGAGATGGTTTGGGGGTGATTTTGGTGGTGCTAGGTTGAGTGTTGGACAGATGATCATGAAGGTCTCTTACAAGCCTGATGATTTTGTGATTCAGTGATATTAAGCGACACAACCTACCAACATTTGTTGGCCCTGGTTGTTCAGGCTTCAAAAAGGAGAAGGAAAGGGACAAACAGAAGTCAACCAGTCATGTGTTAAAATTTTCATTCTACACCCCCACATCCCCTTGAAGAAAACATATTTGCTGTCCTCCGCATCTTGTAGTCTTTTAGCTGTACTTGAGTGGATAATGTCAACTTATTATTTAGTATACTTAAGGGCATTATCTTCCTAATTTCTTCCTGTTGTTTCCATTATCTGACTTACTCTGGCCTTGTCTTCACCACTGGATTATTGTCAAGGACACTGAGGTTTTTTATAATCTTTATTCTGACTTTTCCTATGCCCCTAGAGAGCAGAAAAGCTGCTAAACCAAGTATATGTTATTATTAATAGTGGCAGTCCACAGACGTTCCACATCAGAGGATCCAGTCTAGCTTGAAGAAATACTGACTCAGTCACAGGTTAAGATTTTATTTAGCCTGTATCACTGGACTAGGAGAGGACTTATGCTGTCCTTAGCCATTTCTAGTGTAATCGCACTCAATTCCACTTCGCTCTGTGTTCTGGAGTAACACCATCACTTTTAATGGAGTCACTGCTGCTGGAATTGTTTTAACAGGCAATTCACCTTAATGATAAGTTTTTGGTAGCCATTCATCCAGAGATTGCTTGATTTTGGCTTCAAAGAAGCCTAAGGAAGACAGATGGAAAGTGAAGAATAATATTCTCTACCAGAACTTCACTTCTGAAATGTTTTGTGCTCCTTATTTTCTTGTACAACTTTGCTGTGTACAAGTTAGGAGGAATGCATGATGTAAAACTTAACTATGGTGCCAGAAATTGCTTTTTTAAATATGGGATAAAAAAATTGAAGTGTCAGTGTAAAATTGAGTGCAGTTGCCTCTGCTTTCCTGAGAGTACAAATCCAGGTTGCGAGCTTTTGGTCTTGGCTTCTGTTGTTTGTTTTTTTTCTCTTCTTCGCAGTGTGCTGTTCCTCCTGGCAGCAGCAGTGTGCCTTCCTTTGTGTGACACACAGGTGAGCTCTGCTTTGTAAAGCACTCTAGTTAGACCTTCATGTTTGACATCTTGTTAGCATAAGAGGGATGCAGCTTTTACTTGTAAGCTAAGGTGAGATTCCTGTGAGGGAATCGTAAATGCGTCCTATCGCTGTGCTGTATTCTTGCTGGTTTTACTGTGTTTGCATTGCGGTAAAACCTCTGAGCAGTGTGGACATGCAGCTGTTTGCTCAAGGTGGTGGCTGGGGAAACCGTGGTTTCACTTCTTACACGGCTTAGAGCAAATCACTTAGGTTTGAATTAATTGCAGGTACTTTCAGAAGGTCAATTAGTTTTGTATTCACTCTACATGCTTTCTATAGCTAGTGAAGAAAGAAAGGACGTGAACTCATCTCAAAAATGTTTGGTTTTCCCCACTGATTGTGAAGAGGGTCTGCTTTGCTCAGAGATAGATGTCTGTTTGAAGCACTCTCTTGGATACTCTGTGGTTAGTTGAAGCCTTAGCTGCTGCAGAGGTTGAGAGGAGAAAGGAGACAAGACAAGAACCCTAGTGAAGAACCTCTGATCCTTTTGCTCTTCTCTGATTGCCAGAAGTGGACAGACTGGGGTCCATGTGCTCAGATTGTTTAAAATGGTGTACATATCTGAAGGAAATAGAGTTGTCCTTTTCAAGACAAGCTGAGAACCTGGGTAATGGGCATATGGCAGGTCTCTAAGTGGGATAGGAAGAACTTCAGTTTTCCTAGTCTTCTTTAGTCATCTTCTCTTTCTTTGTAGCATAGCTCCCATTCTCTGCTTTGTGAAGTTAATTGCAGGGAAATCACAATATGTGTGTTAAATGAACATGTTTTTATTTATGTAGATGTTCTTTATTGCAGTTTGATCCAAACGGTTATTTATGGGCTCTAATTCACTTGATCTGTGTTGGTAAGTAATTTTCCTTTAGAAAAACAATTAAGAGTAAATGTATTGGAAAAAATCAGGTTTATTATGAAGTTACTGATGTTTGTAATTCTTTATGTACAAAACACTTGGAAAGAATGAAGATTGATAAATATAAGAAAGTGCATTCCTATTATAGCTTTTATGTTGCAAACAACCACAGAATAAACTAGGTACTGCAATCTGTTAACAGTAGATGAGAAATGCACGTACAATTTTAATCAGCACTAAGCTTTTCTGTTGTTTTTTGATGATTGCCTACTGAGAGACACTTTTTTCTGAGGGGAGAAGAAACATGAAAAAAACAAGCAATGGCTTATAGTTGGAGTTTTATTACACACACAGATTTTATTATAAAACTGACAAAAATATTCTAAAATATCATGGAATGTGGTCCCAGAGGAAGGATGTTGAAATGTTGGGGGTTTTTAGGCAATCATATGCATTTTTTAAAAATTTTAACGATGAGTTGCATAACCCATCAGGTTTTCTTGTGTCTTTTTTCTGACTAAGCATTGATTTGGATAAGTCATAATCCTTCCATGAAAAGCTAGAAAGAGACAGACCCAGAAAATCTGAAGAACACAGGAGTAGTGATTTTTAACTAGGAGATTTGTGTCTTTTGGAGTATTTGGGTGGATAGTAATGGACATGTATTTGATTCTTAGCTGTCCTATTGCACTGATTGACTCATTCATATGTTAAGTCTTGTCTGCAGATTAGGGTTGATTCCTTCTTTATTTCTTCTATTTGTACTATAAAATTTTCGGGGCAGAGGAAATGCGTTTTTATGTATTCTTATCTAGGGAGTTCTAGAGATCCCATTCTAAAATGTTGTTAGCATGCAAATAAGAAATGGTATTTTTTCCTTTAGGAAAACATTTATTCATTTAGATAATAGTAAAAGCTATGGATTTTTCACATCAAATACTTGTTTGCTATAATGAATGATGTTACTGTTTTCTCAAAGCCAAGAGGTCTCACTTGTAAAGCAGTGCTTGTTCTCTGCTCAGAGAGTCTTCAGAAGCTTCTTCTCTGTGTTTAAAATGTGTAGTAAATGCCAACATAATGTTTATGCCCAAAATATAGCTTTTTTACTTCTCTCTTGATTTTGAGAGTTGTTGATATAACTGTTGGGATTTTTGGTGTAATTAGATTTCCTATCAACTGAAATAAAGATGGTACGAGAAAGGGCAAACAGATGAACTTGCTGCATAGTTAAACAAGACAGAGCATTACAGAAAGACATGTGTTCTCCCTTCAACTTGTCTAACGAGGGCAGAATTAAGGACATTGTTTTAGTGTTCTACTGGATTTATTTTTCATATTCTAGTTTTCTCTGTGATAAAAAAAATCAAACCAAACCAAAAAACCACAAAAACCCCACAAAAACCCCAAAGCCTTCAAGAAATGATCTGAAAAAATAGTCTGAAGCTGTATTGTTTCTTCCATGAGTGCTTAAAGCTTCACTCAGATGAGAAATGTGAGCAAAGCGAGAGGTGGGTGGGTCAAGAATGTAATGAAGCTGGAGACCCTAGAGCTCAGAGAACTTTACATAGGAGAGACAGCTCAGAGCCAACATCTCTACATCAGGGTCTACACAGATGAACATACAAAACTTACCCTCAAAATCGGATGGACTGGAGAACCCATTTTGTGACGCTTTGCTGTATATATTTATACACAGAAATGGATACACAAACACACACCTTTGTAGTTGCTGTGAGCTAGAAGTTGTCTCTTTCTCAGAGGGACTAGCAGAACCACGAAGCATAACTATGCTCTGAGAGGATAACATTTTGAAAATCATTAATTTGGTTCATTTTACTCGTGATTTAGGAATCCTTTGTGCTGTGTTGCTGAACTGTAATTCAGGGGGGCAGTACTACGGCCAAACAAGCTGTTGTTTGTCAGAATGGTGGCATGTTATGGCAATTACGCATGTCATTTCAATTACAGGGGCTTACAAAGTATTTCACAAGTTGTGGAAACCTGGCTCCTTAAGGTAATGTGTTTTCATATTCTATTGAAAAGAGAGCGATTGTTATCAAAGTGGGTTAGAAACACATCTGTGTTGCAGTCAGGTAAACTGTAGGGATCTCTGCATTATCAGCATGAGCTGGGCCACTCTTGGTTAATCATTAATGACTTTCCTCGCAAGAAGAGCCTTATTTATTGTTCGCAACAATAGCATGTGGTTATTGATAGTTACACTGCTAAATGGAACGCTGAATTAGTTTTAAACATTGTATTATCCGAGGGTGATGACTCAGTCCTGGAAAAAGAACCCCTAATTACTGGCCCAGGTGTTAAGTACCTCCCTTGGTGATGCAGTCTCGAAAGTGTTCAGCAGCTGGTGACTTACCCATCATAGGACTGGAATGGCCGAGTGCCTTAAACACCTTCAAACCTTTCACTGATCCCATTTGCTTTTTACAACTGCAACCACAGTGTCTGTGTTCTGCAGTTGTCTGTACAGATGGAGATGGATCTGTTGCCACTGCATATTATGTGTATGTACACATTACATGCATCTTTAGAATATGGATAAGCTCATTTGTTTCAAAACCCTGTTCTGTCTCTGGTTAAATGTTCTAAATTTTAGCCAGTATCAATTTATCTTCACCTTAAATGAGACTCCCATTGACATAGTAACAACAGAAACAATATGTGAATTATGTGTGATTGGGAATTTAATTAATACTGATAAGGTTAATAGTATATTATGTTTATAACGTATATAATTATAATATCATGTTAGTATTACCTAACAGTATTATATAAATTAATATAATATTACAGTGTTATAGTACTACTTTATATACTGATCTCCTATACCAAATGGATTGCATTGCTAAAAGAACACCTTTTTTTTTTTCCCTTACTCTCCCAGTGATCTGGACCAACAGTACATCAACTATGTATTCAGGTAAAATGAATAAGTCTTTGATACACCATAGCTGCTTTTATGTGGTATATGTTTTCATTTTCAGGCGTGGCTTGTTAAGAAAACTCATTGCTACCACTACGTAAATTTATTAGCAGGACATTCACTGAAAGAACAGTGCTAAGCTAAATGGCTTAGCAGCTGAATTTTTTTGGCTCTGGTTATGGGTGGATATGCCAATAAACACCTGGAGAGGGAACGAGGTGTTAATTACGAATTTTTAAATCACTATGTGCACAAATGATCTGTCATTTCCAGAAATAATATTTACTGAGTAACTCCCTGGCAATACCCCACTTCAGAAACTAAAACTTGTACAAAATTGCCAGAAGAGGAGGTAGTGATTACAAAAGTACTATGTGCAAAGAACATGAGCAGTAACTGATTGTTCAGAGTGCTGTTAATGGGATTGAGTAATTCTGACTTTCAGTTGTTTTCCTGATTTGGAGATACACAAAAGTGACTTGTTATTTTGTAGCTAGTGGAAGAGCCTAAGTCACTGAGCTATTATTTCCCAGCTTATTTAAATTCAGTCCTTTCCTCAAAGAGCCACACAAGTCAGTGTATGTGGCTTCAGCTGGGTTTTCACTGTTAGTAGGGCATATAGAGACTTGATTAGATTCTCCTCCATCCACAATCACATCCTGTATATATTGGCCTCTTCTTAGTATGGTAGCTAAAGTTGTACAGGAACACTATGAAGTATGAACAATAAATTCAAAGAATGGGTAGTCAAAAGGAATGAAAGAGGGAGCAGAAGTTAGGAATAAGCATAACAAAAGTAAAGTTGTGTTTCTCTATTTGTTTAGATGAATGTATGCTCTTGTCTGAACACATGAGGGACATCCATGTAGGAACACTGCTTCTCTTCAGTTCCCATTTATCTTGTGGGCAGTATATGATGATACTCTGTCTCTCTTTCTATCTTAGTTCAAGCAAATCTCTTATTTCCATTAATAAGTAATGCAGGCCTCTGATCTTGCTGCTGTATGATTCCATTGTCTATTCACCAGGGAACCATTTGTGGACAGTATCTGAATATCAGTTAGCTTGAAGTAGGCTCTTGTTTAAGTCAGTTGTTTTCCATCTACTATGAAATGCAAAGCAAATCAATTTTGTGCAAAGAAGGTAGGTGTGTTTATTGAACCTTTGGAAGAATTAGTCTTGGAATTTGCAAATATGCTGCCACATGCAGGAATAACCTATGAAGTCTTGAATGAGCTGTAGCTATTTCTCTGTGTTGAAGGGAAAATCATTAAACAAGCAGTAAAATCAGTTGGGTTTTTTTATTTGGCAGCTGCCTGACCATGGGTCTCTGTTGCCATTTTAGTTGAAAACTGCACATAGGCCTGAACTTTTATATTCAGATTTTGACTGAAGGTCTTAAATTTGCAACTTTGTTTGAAAAGTCAGGACTGGGTTCCTTCTTAGCTGACGATCTTGGTCCTTTGAAGTCTGTGAACGTGTGTCCAGCAGAGAGCAGGAGTTCCACATTACATGGAAAGTATGATTATTTATTCAGAAGCTTTTGAAAGGGAGAAATTTCTTGCTAAGAAGCTGTGAGGTTCAATGATATGTATTTTAAAATTGTTCTTTTTACAAAAAAAAACAAAACCAAACAATCCAACAATGAATTTGTGCAAATTGGAAGATGGCTACTTTTAGCACCTACTTAAAAGCAAAAACTTGTTATCAAATCTTCCAAAGATTTTCAACAAGATGAGGCTTAAAGATCAGCATAGTTTTTAAGATGATGGTGCAAAGCAGTCTCTGGGAAACAGGTGGCTGAGAGGAGGTAGCAGACTGGATGCTTATTTGTTTGACTTAGGTCTGTGGATATCTATATGTGTATGTATTTCTGTGTGTTAGAGAAGCTCACAGTCCATTGCATTTAGACCTTGTCTTGCCTAGGGAAAACAAACAGTACCATGGACAATGGGATAAGTGATATCTGATTTCTTTTGAAGTTTTGTTTTGTCGTAATAGCTGGTGATGTTTGAAAGAGTGTGAAACTTGCTGGCAGCTCTCTCCTTGTTTGCAACGTCCATGACATGCCACCTCCAGTATTCGATGGGACTGAAATCTTTCTGCTGCAGAAGGCACTGGCAGGGTTTGTTTCCGTGCCTGTAGTTATCTCGGAGATCACTGTCATTTCCCAAATTGGGATGAAGCTGTTCAGAGAGCCGAGTGTTTAAAAGCTATGTAGAGCTGTGTACACACAGCTTTACTGCACAAACTTAATTTCTATAGAAAACAGTCAGAAGTATTTTTGAATTTCGCTGAGTAGAGGAATAGTCTCTGAATGAGCTCTTCTCACAAGCAAGTCTGGGTCATAATTTCTGGAAACGTGGGTTTGTCTCTGTCACAGGGTGCCAAACGCTAAATGTTGTAATTTAGCAGGTGTTAAGTATATTCTGCTTTCTCAACTCAAGACTTCCTGGGAACTCTTTTGGCCATGACAGAATCCCAGCCCCACTTCCAGGACAGGACATTCTAATGTGCACTGGAGATCTTGTCTATACAAGCTTGATTCTATGATTCTATGATCTATGAAGGAACTTAGTGTGGTGTCAGTGCAAGTTTCTGCTCTTAGCACTATTTTCCATAGGTTTTAAAAGCTCCTTATTTCTAACCTAGACCAGGCTACTGACATGCAGCTATGTGGGGAAAAGAAAGCAGCTGTGTGGGCACAGCCAGATAGTGTTTGGAATCATCAAATCACTTAGGTTGGAGAAGACCCTTAAGATCACTGAGTGCATCAGCCAAACACTACCAAGTTCTCCACTCCCTAAGCACCACAGGTATGTGTCTTTTAAATACTGCTAGGGGTGGTGACTCAACCACGATCTTGGGCAGCCTGTTCCTGTGCTTGATAACCCTTTCAGTGAAGAAAATCTTCCTAATATATAGGAAAATATATAGAATTGTTACAGTAGAGGCTGTTCAAAGCATTTCTGTTTGGTATGAAAGCACAGTTGTAGTCTCAGTTAAGACTACCTGCATAGAGGAGATTGAAAGTTTTGCACCATATTACTGGATGTTAGAATGCACCTGTAGTGGCTCTGCTGGATGCTTCAAGAGGTGCAAGTGAAATTAGCAAGGTCTCCTAATACACACTGTCCTTACATGCCATGCACTGTTTCTTGTTCTAAAATCTGGAACACTTTGGGAGGGAAGAACATCCTAAGAAAATGTACATGAACGGGAACTTTCCTGAACCGAAAAGATCGGAAGAAATATTTGCAGGTGTTGAAAGTGTGGCATCCTTCTCACTTCATCACTAACAGCATGATTATTCAATGGCTTTTTAAAAGGGAGCCAGACCAGGAACAAGTGTAGGAGGGAAAGCAGAGCGGTGCTATGCAGAGAAGGGAGGGGTGATGTTGCTTCTCAGTGCCCAACCCCATCCTCTTCATCCCTCTCCCTTGTGTTTAAACATCAGGGGCAGGGAGGGGGAGAAAGAGAAGAGAAGAGAAGAGAAGAGAAGAGAAGAGAAGAGAAGAGAAGAGAAGAGAAGAGAAGAGAAGAGAAGAGAAGAGAAGAGAAGAGAAGAGAAGAGAAGAGAAGAGAAGAGAAGAGAAGAGAAGAGAAGAGAAGAGAAGAGAAGAGAGGCAATATACTTAAAAGATTCTCCCCCAATTCTCTTGTTCCCACCTCCTTTTTTTAATGCATTCTGCATTAGTGTTTTACTTACTAGTGGCTTTTTTTCCCCTAGTAATCTTGCATTTTCTTTTAGTACTTCTCTGTTTCCCCACTTTTTATCAAGAAGGGAGCCAGATTTCCCCCTCCCACCCCAAGCTGGCAAGGGGTAACAGGTGGGGAGGCTTAGTCTGTCCGGTGTGTTGAGAGATACATTATGTGTCTTAGAAGTGAGTTGCAGCTCATCTTGGACTTTCTCCTATGCTGTGGCAGATAATGATATGTTATTTCTTATGGAGAACCTGTAAGAAAGTTTCAGGACATCCCAACATCTGTCCCTGTCTAATATTTGTTCACAAATAGGCCAGATGGCCTAGCAGCCACTCTTGAGGAGAAGACAGATGCAGGAGAATTTAAAATGAAGAATGACACTGAAAAAGTTACGAGGTAAAAGCTCTACTCTTTGCAGCTAAACTACATCTGGCTTCTGGAAGAGCGGCTAATCTCACTTTTGTGAATTAAAAACGCTGCAGTAGATTTTCTGCATAAGGGAAGGGCAGCTTTGCAGGCAGAAATTGCTATTCGTGCTGACAAAACTTCTTTTTAGCCAGAAAGGAAACCACGAGTGACCCATAGCCCTCAGTATTGAGTAAAGGGGAAAAAGAGAGGAGCAGAGAAATCCAGCACAGAGATTTTGTTTTTGCTGCAGCCTATTGTCCAGGCTATCCTGCTAGAAACCTCCGAATCCCTGATCTGGTTTTACATCATCGTGTCTTTTCTGCTGATGCTCCATTCAGAGCAGAGCTACAGTGCAGCTGTAGTGCCATTTAACCTGTTTGCCTTAGCCTGTCCCACACTTCACAAACGAGGTTTTGTTTTCCTCCTATGTTTTCTTTGGATTAAAACCAGGGATGTTTGGTAGGGTTATCTTGGTTACAGAAGGAAGTTTCTCTCCAATTATTTCCCAATCTCAGTGTTTTTTGGTTTAAATTTAATAATGCAAGAAGCAAGTACAGAAATACAGTTTAGTCCTAATTCTCATCACTGTTGCTACAGTTTCACTTGCCCTGGCAGTCTCCTGTTTTCTCTGTTACTCAGGCATAAGCAGTAGACCTTTGCTTCCTTTTCTCTCTTTACCGGGAAACTGAGGAATTGAGCCATGTTTATTGTGAGTACCTCTTGGCATCCCATGCTGGGAGACCACCTTTGTGTGGGGAGTAATGTATGTGGGGGAATTACTTTCTGTAAGTGATCTGCTTTGCCTTGTTTAATATCTTTGTGGCAACCACATCTTTTAAAAACGTGTATAAATATTGACAATGTGAACATACTGTACCAGCTGATGCCTTTCAAAGACATATAGAACATGAAGCCTAAAATACTGGCCTGTCTGTCCCTCATAAACCTTCTCCCTCTTCAGCCCATTGTGTTCTATGGCTGATTTCAGTGACAAGCTTTCACCCGGGGCTTCCTTGGCAGTGGCATTTCCATACTCTTTGTAGTTCCTTTTGCTGCCAGTGCCTCTGTGAATGATGCTGGAATTCACCAGAGCTTGCCCAGGGCAAGTCCCAAGTGGAGTAGCCTGGTCATATAGAGAGCTGGGACCAGCTGAGAGTGAGCAGGTTTTGAATCAGTAGCTGTGTTAACACTGGAAAAGGGAGTTGGCCCGGAATGCTTTAGCATTCCTAACATTAAGGAATGTCTTTTTACCTCTATAACTGCAGTGCTTGCTGCTTTTATTAAAAAGCAAACTCTCCAGATAATCTTTTCTCCTCTCCCACTTGTCCTTAGTGTTTGTCATGGTTGTAAATTGTTGTTAATTGGAAGAAACTGTAGCTCTGCTTTGGAGACATGCATGCTTCTCCCATCTTACAGTGCCTCACAATGTATTTCTGTAGCCTTCTAATCTTGGAAACAACTTGGAATTAAAAAATATGGGAAAAAATCAGAAATTTGCAGGAAGAATCAGTGGCACTGAAAAGGGCACTGAACAGCCTATATTGCAAACTCAGAGAATGAAGTCTTTGTAAAACTTCACAAATCTTAAGTGATGCTTCAGGTAAAGGACTGGTCACAGCTGATTTTCTTGATTACTCATATCTTTTGAAAGTGTGGATCGTTTGGGCTGGTACTTGGTTATATTTTCATGTGTTTTTAAACTTTTTTAAATGCAATATTTGGCATAATACGGAACAATAACCATATATTGCAGCTTTGGTGGTTTAAAAATGGGACAGCAGGAAAGGCTTCTTTGCTAGGGGGGGTGGAATGGTGCTGGGAATAATTACCCAGAGAGGTGTAGAATCTCTGTGCTGGTAGGTTTTAGAGATGTGAATTTTTGAGACAGAACCACAAAGGGCATGATCAAATATTGATGATAGTCCTCCTTCAGGTGAGAAATCATATTAGGTGACCCCAGAGATTCCTTCCTGGTAAACTTTTTTTTTTCTTCTTTTAATTCACACTTATGCCTCAGTGATTCTGCTTAACTGGAAGAAGTTTCACCGTGAAAAAACAGACACAACACTGTCCGTTTATAATGTTCAGTCCATGTCATGAATTCCATAGTATCCAAGTATTTATTTTTTTTTATTTTCTAGTGTGGTGCTCTTGGCCTCTGCATCCCATCCAGCAGGTAAAGTGGATTGAGTTGTTCCTTTCTTAGGGTTTCATATTGCTTTTCCTTTCCATGCATGTTTTCAGAGACCAAATCCTCTAGGATTTTAGCCTTGGGTATGACCCATAATACATTGTCATGTACGAAGAGGAGAGGAGAGTATAAAACTTGGTGTAATCTGCGTGGTATTTCCTAATAGCTTTCTTAGCTGCCTTTTGCAAAGAAGCAACACAGGACAGACAACAAAGAACAGTTTTTGAGGTAGTGCATGGTAGAGAACAAGGATTCTCTAGGTCAACATGTCCTCTTTAAAGCAATGCCCCAGCAGGCCATATAGAACTGAGTTTCCTTTTCTGCATTGCCCTCAGTGCTGTGCAGAGAGTTTATTTTGTTCATTTCATAAGATATATCCCATCTGTTGATCCCATTGCAGGATTTGAAGTAGCCACAGATCAAATAGTAAAAATGGAGAACTTTAATATTTTATGGTGACTAATATTCCTACCGTGCTGGTGTTCTCATAGTTAGAAGGGTAAAGGTGATCATCCTTGGCTTTCACTAGACATTTGTTCAGCCAGAAAAACAAAGAAAGGAGCATTTAAAGAAACATACATTCTCCCTTTTGCCTGATGGTGCATATTGTTCATATAGGTATTCCCTCACCAGGACAGACATATACATTAATGCATTTCAAACAGGGAAAGATGGAGTTTCCGGCAAATCCATGGAGCCTGAATGCCAGAGAACTCTTAGGAATTGTTGCTACCAAGAGCAGCCAGGGCCCAAGTTCCTGGAAATGCAAGTACTCAAGAGCTCAACTTGAGCCTGGGAAAACTTACTTAAACCTCTCAGCATGTGCTGTGTTATGGAGTTCAAATGCCAGAGGGGGAAGGAACCATCGTACGTCTGTGTTTTCTCTTGCTTCAGTAGGAACTATCACAAGCTCTGTAATGAAAGGAGTAGATGTGATACATGTCTATCCACTGGCAACTGTTGCTTAAGCAGGATCTTCTGTATACTAGCAAAGAATATCCCTTTTCCTTTTTTCAACCAAAGGCAGGAACTGGCTAGAAGAAAGGTCAGAGAGAAATCATTAAACACACGAGAAATGTGGAAAGCATCATAAATGAAAAGTCAGCCAACTGTAAAGGCTCAAAGGAATGTTAAACTAGTAATGTTCATGTAATTGCTGTTCCCTTGCTTGTAACAGTGGGTAATTGTTTTTTGCCCTGTGTCCCACTGAGTGTGTTGCTTTGTCCCTCAGGTGATCTCTTCAGTGCCTTGGACTTTCCATTCCTGTACTTCTACAGGTTTCATAGCAGCTGCTGTGCCAGGTAACCTTTATAATGGGACATGGAAATGTTTTCAAAGTAGGAGAGCACATTGACGTCTAATCTTGACTCTCAGTTAAAAATTTTGGAGCACGTAAAGCCTTAGTAATACTAGTTCCTGCTGGCATAAGCCAGTAAAACTGCAGAGAATATGTATCTATATGTATCTGTGGATATGTATCTGAAGGCCTGAGACTCAAATGTGCTGGAAGTATAAATGTTTTCTTGAGTGAGTGCATTCTGATTGTGAGAGTTCCCAGTCACCAGTAAACAAATTTTACCAAATGTAGCAAAGCTTTGATACATAGCATCTCTCAAATGCTTCTGAAGTCGGATTAGCCCTTGGAAAACTTGGTGTTTGCAGTGATTACAAAGTATTAGTCTTCAGCAGTATATGAGTGTACATGGATTTATTTGCCTGTACATCTTTTTATTTGGCAGAATGCTTTTCTGGAGTAAAAAGGAAAAGCTTTAACAAATATTTATTATTTTGAGTAGCAAATATTATGCGTAATAGCATAATTCTCATAGGACAACATAAATATATTTCCTATAGATTTAGTTATCTTTAAAAAAAATATTTCCGTCTGTTGGTTCATTGAACTCACTCGTTTCTCAGAGTGGAATGCCTCTACTGCACAGTAGATCATCCTCTGCAAAAAGTTGCTAAGTTTGGGCCTATTTCTTATCATCGAAGCAGCATCTGCTTCTTTGGCTTCAGGCGCAGCAGATAGTCCTTTGGCATCATGTGATGGCTTAGGACCTTCTACTTCTGGGAAGTTATCTTTGCCTTACTGTTTGATACCTGTACTGACGTGTGGCTGAGATGGAACTTTGCCACATGTACTGAGCAGGGAACAGCACTTGGCTGATATACTGGAGCCCAACATGGCATTTCTGACCTGCGAAGCCACCATTTTTCACCCTTCCTGCTGTTGTAGAGAAGAGACCAACTGCACTGCATTACTATCCAAACGACATCCCTTCTGTGAATACCAAGGCACCTTTTGCTTCACTAGTTTTATGCTCTGTTTATCCTATCTCCTTTCCCATGCAGTTTTCCACAGTACTTTTATGCATAACAGTAACTTGTGACTTACATATTTTGAAGTCCTTTTTCTATTCCTTGCTTGCTGGTTTGCACTTTTTCACTGGTTCACACATACTGGTTGTACGTATGTCACAAGTGAAACAAAATCCAGAGCCAAAGCTCATAAGCTCCATAAAGTCCAGTGAGATGTGGAATAGTTTCCTTAAGAGTACTCTTGGCTACAGAAGCATTGGAGACTGCTGTCTCGTATGACTTTAGAATCAAAATTCTCTTAATTGTCAGCAGAAAACTTTGGAGTATCCTGTTCCCAGCACTACTGAGTCATCTATTTGTTATACAGTAGAGACGTATTTGACTTCCTAGTTGGAATTTAGATTCCATGAGGTTTAAACAGCTTGAAAGCTTCAGGCAGAAACTTTCCAGTGGGTATTTTTTCAGTTCAAGGCTCTGTGGAGGTTGAAGTGAGTTAGTTGCCAAACATGTGTGATTCCTGTTGGAATTAGCATTGCTGTTATTCAGAGCCATTTCAATGCCTGAAGTTAATATTTCACCTCATGTTTCCAATAATCTCTACTTTTCTTATTATGCAAGTGCATTAGAGATCAGCCATAAGGGTGTCAGACTTACTTTACTCATATTCTAGTCACTGACTGAACAAAACTCAAGATGTACTGGACATAATGTGAGCTACTTGTCCACCAGCTTTCTTTCCCCAAATGGGATTAACATTGGAGTTCTGCATTAGGAGAACCAAGATGTCTGTAAGAGGTTTCTTAGTTGAAATTAAGAAACTTTATTAACTAGCTTTCCCCATCCCTTTCAGTGGACTGTTGGGATTCTTTCTGATGTTGCACACGGTGAAGCTGAAAGGCAGCACAACCTCAGGGCAATATGCAGCCTGGAGTTTCCTTGCAAAGGTAAGAGATCCTCACAGGAACACAGTGCATCTATACTTCTCTTAGGAGACCTGAGAATTTCCTGCACCTCTCTAGTTTCCCTTGCTCTTTCTACTTGACACTCCTAGGGCCTCTCTGTGCAACCTGTGTGTAGAGTTGAGGCAACAAATATCAAGTGCATGATATGCCAGGATCATTAGCTGAGATGATATACTGTGTGTACACTGAGTCTAGTGGAACTGGGCTGGTTATTGCAGGTAAAGAATTGGCCTCAGTAGTACAAATCTATAATTTCCAAAGATGTTTTGGAGAAGAATAGTTCTGAAGTGTGTGCACCAGCCATTGTTTGCAGTGCGTCTTCCCTGAGCCACGAGTTAAAACTAGTTCCCTGAAGTTCAGTACCAGAACTCTTGCTGTTTTTGAAGCAGGGGAGAGCTGTGGATCTCATTTGCCTTGACATTAACAAGGCTTTTGATGGTATCTGCCACAATACTCTTATATCTAAATTAGATTGGTACAGTCTGGATGGGCAGACAACTAAATGGGTTAAAAAAATGGTTGGATGGTCAGGTTCAGAAGGTAGAGGTTAATGGTTCCTATTCTGAAAGGAGGCTTGTGACAACTGGAGTGGCACCGGTGTCTGTCCTGGGACCCTTCCTTTTTAATATCTTTAATGAAAACTCAGAGGTGATAGAGTGCACCCAGGTTTGCAATGGACATCAAATTGGGAGGACCAGACAGGGTTGCCTTCTAGGGGAATCTGGACAGGATGGAGGAATGGGCCAACAAAAATCTTAGAAAATTCTTCAAGGACAAATGTAAAGCCCTGCACCTGGGAAGGAAGAGCACCTGGCAATAATATAGCCTGGGGACTGCACAGCTGGGGAAGCAGCTCTCTGAAAAAGGACCTCGGGATTTTGCTAGACAGCAAGCTGGGCAAGATTCAGCAGTGGGCCCTGGCAGCTAAGAAAGCCAAAAGTATCCTGGGTTGTACTTACAAGTGGCATAGGCAATAAATTCGTGGAGGTGATCATGTCCATCTACTCAGCACTTGTTAGACTACATATAGAATAGGGAGCCTTTTTTAGGCACCTCAGTACAGAGAAGTCATTAATAAACTGGAGCGAGTTTAGGAGGGGGCTACCAAGAAATCCAGGGGACTGGAGCACTTCCCTTTTGGGTAGTGGCTCCTGGACCAGGCTTGTTCAGCCTGGAGAAGAGACAACTTTAGGAGCACCTAACAAACAGCAACCACACAGTAATTCTAAAGTAGTTATAGACAGAACCAGGCTATTCCACAGTGGTGCATAGGGGGTCTATATGTAAGATAAAGAGGGAGGTTTAGATTGGGTATAAGGAAAAATTACTTCACCCCAAAGGCAAGTCAGGCAAGAGCAGAAGTTGCCCAGTCTCTGGGCAACTTACAAGTTGAAGGCTCTGCAGTTTCCATCTTTGAAGGTTTTTAAGACTCAACTGGATAAAGCCCAAAACAACCCAGTCTGACCTCCTGAGGTCCATTCTTACTGGAATTATCCTATGATCTGCGGATCTAGGGCCTGCCTGTACTTGATTTCGGTTTTTAGCAACTAATCTGTTAAGTTATTGGTGGTGAATGCAGTCAGAAGAGTGTCAGACTCCTTTTCTATGGTAAGAATTTAGCTAGTTTCATCACTTTTAGCTAGGTCATCTGTAAACCACAACCTGCCTGTGTAGTTCATGACCACAGCCTTCCTACTGCAGTGAATGAAGCTGTCACCTTACTGAGAAAAAAAAAGTAGACTTGCGTAATATGCTTGTTTATAAACTGTAGTCAAATGAGTCTGGTTTTTCTGAGGATAACAAGAAGGGAGTGATATGGCTTGTTTTGTGCTTTGCAAGCTGATCTACACTGTACAAGTCTCACCAGTTTGAATTTCTTCCAAACATTCTGACTGTGCAGATTTTAGTACCTTAGCTTTCTTCTTGCTTCTTGGTAGCAAGTCAACTGATCTAAAACTTTCTTGAGTCTCTTTTTTTTTCTCCTTTTTTTTTTCTTTTGTTTTTGGAATAGCTGGCTTGCTAGTAGGTGTTGTGAATGAGGGTAAATAGTTCTACATGTGGCATTTATGACCTATCTGAAAAAACTGCAGGCAAAGATGTGTTGTGAAATATATTTTAAGCAGATTTGAGTCCTTCCCAGCTAAAGTGGATCAAAGCCATAAAGTCTGGACTGGATCAAAGCTTTCCCAAAGTTCAAGGGTTTCTAGATTTGTGGGGATTTAGCCAACTGTAGACATAAGTTAGACAAAGTTTGTTCTAGCCACTGTTGTCAAAATTATGTGCCCTTATAGCAACTAAAAATTTTTTCCTGTGTCACTGCGAGAATTTAATTTGTTCTTCAGCCTTAAAAGTGTGTACTTTTTAGTGTGCATGGTTTAATTATCCTGTTTAGGAAGGTTTTTGAGCACACTAGTCCTCTTCCTTTAGCAGCTTATAACGCAGTACTCAAATTACATGTCTTGTCTTGAGTTCAAAAAGGGGAATAAGTAGTGAGGACATGAGATCTGTCTGTAGCACTGCTAATTTTATCAAAACTTGCAGTTTCCCTAATATCTTCCACTAGTGTTTTAAAGGTTGCTACCATACCTGTCTGGGGATACATGAGGAGCATGGAGGAATGGCTGCTCCAGCTGCTGAAGTGCAGCTGATTTGGGGTCAGAAGTCAATGAATGCTTGAAAAATTTGGAAATACTATAAATCAGTTTTAGAACAGGGATCAAAAGAGACTGCAGAGACAGACACAGATAGGCAGAAAGCAAGAGCTGAACTGGAGCTTGCCTGAAGAGTAGGGGCTGATCTACCAGACCCTAAAGAATTCTCCTAAGGAACCTGCTATCTATAATGAACTGTAAATTTACAGAGTCCTCTCTGTATGATCACTAATGCTGCTTTCTACAGGTGTTTAAAAGTGTTAAAACTATCCATTGATCCAACTCAGCATTGCACAGGCATGAGGGCTGTGTCAATCAC
The DNA here is from genome assembly GCA_013399895.1 of Serilophus lunatus. Classification (NCBI taxonomy): domain Eukaryota; kingdom Metazoa; phylum Chordata; class Aves; order Passeriformes; family Eurylaimidae; genus Serilophus; species Serilophus lunatus. The sequence goes on along the minus strand of VXBA01004822.1, from coordinate 892,430 downwards.
ATTTAAATAATCATTGGTGCAAAAAAGCATTATTCAACTAGCACTGTAAAAATCTGTTTAAATCCAAGTATATGGGTCCTGTAAAAAAAAAAAGAAGGAAAACAAACCCTGAAAAAAGGAAGTAAGTTATTGTGGATAAAGAATAAAGATAGAAAGTCTTTGAATCTGGACTTGCAGCATGCAGTGAAATAAACCCACCTCTCATCACAACAACAGCTTTGCGTTCCCACATGAGCATTTTTCTTGGATTGAGTAGTGCCCTAGATCATCCCCTTAATGTCTCAGACTGACTGGAGTTTTCACCAGCAGTTAGAAAGGAGCAGCACTAGAGGCTAGAATATGTTTATCTTGCAAATGAGCCAAGAAAGGAGAACGCTGTAGTCCTCAGACAGCAGCACAGGCCTCTGGGGAGGAGCAGAGAATCGGAAAATCTGTTTTCCATTTGGATGCTTTGTACCTATGTGAGTGATGAGCTGGGGCTGAGACTGTTGCCACAGCTTCATTTCCAATAAACTAACCTCGAGATGTGATCGGGCCTGCTTTGCACAGTCAAAGAGACATTCTTTGTGAAGCCCACATATTTGGCCTCCCTGCCCTCTAATTTTTCATTCATTTATAAACTGGGTCTGGGTCATAACTTGTTTTTATGATACTTACTTTGGCTGCGGTGATTTTATCAATGTATGAGGTTTTTAAATTCTTCCCGGTAATGATTCCTGACAGCTTTCATGTCAGAGCATTGCTTTGTGCAGAAACAGATGAAGAACAGGTTTCATCTGTGTCCTTTGTGATATTTATAGTGACAAACACTCTCTGCACTTTTTCTATGAGAGCAAATAGTGTGTATGTTAGTCATACGTGTATAAATTTTTGAGAAATGCCAAAAAATTACTGAAGTGATGTGTATAACAAAAAAACCCACCTTTTAAGAAGCCCAAGAAATATGAAATGCTTTGTCGTAGCCTTGCAAAGATTTAATCCCCAGAAGAGCAAGGACTGAAAGCTGCACTTAGTTTCTTGTTTTAATTTGAAAGCAGTGCTGGTATCATGGGTCATGTACTGGAAAAAAAACTGGAGATGCTCATGTACACAGACAGAAGCATCTGGTGAGAACGCTAATGAGCTCTAACCATGCTGTCAGTGAGTTTGTTTTGATGAAGGCTGCCAGTCTATATCTGGTGATGAAGCCTGTTAGGGTCTCTGAAAGTTAAGGCAGCAGAAATAATTTAAATCATGAAGAGAGTAGAAAATTTCTGTGAGATACTGGTTACTATGAATCTGTATTCCTGTATCATGCTTAGTGTTATCCTAATAAACTTTTAGTAGGGAGCTCAGCTTGTTTCCAGCAGGAACCCATTCAGGCAGCTTGCTATAAAGAGGAACAACAAATGGGAAGGTTAGTGGATTTGTGATTCTTTTTTTCCTTCCTCATCTGAAGAAAGGAAATTGAGAAACTGAAATCAGGTTGTATTGAGCTTTACCCTGGTTTTCTTATGCATTTTTTGGAAGAAAATTTAGACTAATTGGATCGAGAGTGCGCAATTCTTTTCTGTATGACCATCCTACTTGCTCTTATGTAATCTATAGTTTATCTGAACTGTGTTGGAGGCTCCCTAATACATAAAACCATCCCCTGACAGCTGCTTTGGTTCTTGTTTGTTAACTTTAGATGTGTTTGCCCCAGGTCATCCTGTGTTTAATGCTGACTGCCAGACATTGCGAAAGCAGTTTTGCAGAGTGTCTGAAAGCCTACCTTATCCGTGGGTCCTGTGTACCTAACTGTAGCCCACTGTACTTGTACCCCAGCAGTTTTGGTCTTCTCTCAGAATATATGGCTGCTCAGAATCCCTCCTGCTATTCAGAATGACTCCTAGAGTCTTGGGTTTTATACTTTTTGTCTGTTTTTCTGCTGCTTTGGTCCCCATGGTGTCTTGAAGAGAACGGATAGACTACATCCCTTTCTATGTCAGTGCAAAAAAAAAAAGGGATGATATTCATCTTAATGATTGAAAAAGTACTGACGTTTTTTATTAAAGCAGAAGTTATAATTTTCCTGCTTCTCATGAAGTGGAGAGGCCACAACTGCAAGTCTTCTGGGCTCCCAGCCTGCTTATTCTAGCTGCACCTCTCTTCACAGATAGTTTACATTTTGTCTGCTTTAATTCCAGGGTGAAACCTATCAGGAGAAATAAAATTAATTCATGCTTTTCCACATTTTTGCAATCTTAAAGCCTCTGCTAAAGCATGTGCTTCTATTTGTATATTTCTTAATTCCTCCCTCACTGCTGCTTTGCGTGCAAGTGCTAGAAAATCTTTTGATCCAGAATGTCAGTTCCTTACTTCTGCTGAGGGCTATTTACTTGCAGGAAGTAAGTGCCACTCAAGAGTCCTGCCACTGGGTACTTTGTGAAGCAAATGACTTTCCTTGTTTTTCTCCACTCCAATGGGTCAGGATTCTGGATTTCAAAAGTCTGTTCTAAAATTTTATATCATAACCAGAACAAGAATGTGTTTGGTTTTCTTCTGGCATTTGGCTATATCGCAGACTGAAGCAGTGTCATCTTTTCCTGCTGCTGGGCATAGACAGTGAGACAGTGAGATTCTTGGCTGAAAATCACATTGCTTTCTTGGCTAGAACCTCATAAAGCTTTATGCAAAAATGTAATAAACTCCCACTGAAGTTCCATAAACACAGTGCGGTTTCATTCGGCAAAGATCCTGCACTGTGTGCAAGACTGTCTCAAGATCTCTGCTCACCCAGCCTGGAAAAACTGTGAAGCTGCGAGCCAAAGCCCCGGGAGAGAGAGAGAATTGTGTGCTAGACCTGGATGGACTCTACTGGTAGGAACTCTTTGTGGCACCAGTGTGGTTAGAAGTGCATCTCTAATCTGAGAGACAGAGTTTCCATGACCTTAAAGGTTTCAAGGGTGCCAAGAGGGTGTTCATAAAACCAGAAGTGAGCTGCTTCTATCTACACACCTTGTGCACTGTCGTGCTTATGGATATGCACACATACGTGCATAAACATAATTAAAAATTGTAAAAATTCTTAGTGGTTTGTGATTGGTCCTTGCTGTGTGAAATATGTACATTTATTCTTCGTACATTCATATTCTTCGTAATAGTTGATTCCTTTGAGTCACCATGGGGACTATGCAAATACCTTGGAAAAGAAAATGTGTTTCTCAGCTGAGCTTGACAAGCAGATAAGGCAATCAGTGTGCACTTCACTGGATCGTAAGGGTCTGGAAAAAAGACCAGTTGCTGAAACCTTAAAAATACAGGTTTTTGGGTAGTTCCCACGGAAGCAGCTTGATAGTTATGTTGTAGCAGCCAACACTAATTGCACCATATAATTGTTGGGAAGAATCAGTCTCCATAACAACTCCTTTGTGTGCTACATGACCACGAAGCTAAGTGACACAGGTTCCCTGGGGCTCTAAAGCAATTTAAGGAAACTGTCTTGTAAAAACAGCTGAGACTTGTTGGAGATTTTGAATCTCCAGGTAATGGAAAATTTTAATATTTTAAGAGGTGATGCATAGGGCTACAATTGTGTCTCCACAGAAAATGCCAGCTGCAGAGCTTTATTGTATAGGCATGACATAGTCACACAAAGAAGTACAGAAAGTTATGTGTTATGACTTAGGGGTAGTATCCCAGCACAGTTTTCATTGGTGCTCAATATAATAAATCTGGTCTTAGCAGACATTAACTGAGATTGAGCCCTAGGAAACGCTCTGAATTAGTTTGTTTCCTTTAATTCATTATGATATCCATTTGAAGTGTACATTTAGTACTGTAATTTTCTTGGAACATAAAGCTAACGGCAGACCAGCTAGCTTAGAGTATGTCTTTGGAAGGTACTTTTTCATCCCTACCATTGACAAACCATCTCTATGTGCTTGACAGTAGAAAATGATAATTTAAATATAAATTTTGTCAAATCTAACAGAATTTTGAATTGCAGAGGATGCAGGTTCATTGGTTCCTCTGCATAATATATTCTTAGTCTCCCAGCTTTTTATTTGGTCTCCTGGAGTTACTTGTATGTGGAGAGCTGATGTTGGCAGATGAATCATAAGTGTGACAAATAGAAGTAGAAAGAATGAGAACTGTTTTGGAAATTATTTCTGTTGCTAATGCATGATGAAAATGACAAAATTACGTGGGAGAACTCCGTGCTATATAGCATGCTAATGTAGAAGGCTTCAAAAACTAGCTAAGGCTGGGCTTCTTAAAGTGAGGAAGAGCCACATTCTTCTCCTTTACTGGATGCCTGTTCTTTTCAGGGCCTGCATTGCTAGCTGCCTTCTTGACTCTAAAATACCTTTGCGGGTGAAATGTCTGCAGGCTGTCTCGTAGCTCTTGAGCCTAATCGTTGACCTCTCCAGTAGGCACTTGGCAACACTCCAGGTGGCTTCCTTCAGAAACTTCTCATGTTAGCAAGTTGCTGCTTTCTGAAATGGGTCTCCATGTCTTTCTCTTCCTCCCCAGCTTTGCCAAATCTGAAATGCATTCATTTCTCGATCCAACTCTGTACACCCGTTTAAGGATTAGATGTTGACTTTTGGCAAAAGTCAGCAAACAGCCATGGGGCTCTAGGGAAGGCAGACTAAGTGGTTTATGTCCTGTTTCTGAAATATGTGGTGCTCAGGGAAATCACGTAGGCTTCAGACAACCTTGGGAGATGATTGAGCGCTATTCATGATCTGTACACATCTAGCATGGAGAGGAAGAGGGTAAACACCAGCTTTTTCTCTCTGCATGTTGCTATGGATGGTTGTTCTAAGGGGCCAGAAGGAAATGGATCTGTCTTGCAGAGGCTTCCCCACCCTTTCTGAGGGAATGGGAGGCCAGGACTATAGTCAGCTGTAGTTACTTCTGTCGCTATCTTCCCATGCACAGGACATGCAGAGACTCCTGAGGCCCACGGGGCTAAGAGTATAACCTTTTGAATTGCTCATAAAAGGCATTACTCAAAATTGATCAGCTGTGTAAATGTTTTAAAAAAACAGTTTTTCAAGTATCACATTTTTTTAAGCTTTCTGATGGAATATTTTGACCTTTTATAATAGTGAATGGTCAGAAAGCCCTGGAAAGACTTTTGTTTTTGAATGGAAAAATAAAACCTTAAAGAACACCAATTCTTCCTTGCAGTCCTTAGCATAATAGTAATAGCATGTCACTTTCTTTCCATTACATCATTACTAAAACAGTATAAACACACCAAAGAATGGCAATGCAAAGACTGTGTCTCTGTTATTGTTGGGTTATATGGAAGGGGATCAGTAGGGAGATTTAGTTATCTGGTCTGGGAATTGTTTGTTTATGAATTAGGTTTTCCCAAAGGAGTCATGAGATGGGAAATACAATAGGAAATGGACTTTCTACGTGCACAGAAATGCCAAAACTGTAAGTGTCATGTGGGAGAGAGGTTAATGGAAACTTGCTATTTTTGCTAACAGATTTTTTTTTAAAAAACTTGATTGCGCATCCCAAATTTTCCTATGCTATTTTGATACTGTTGATATCCTCCACAGAGTCCTGAGTTAGTCATGGCAGAAAAATGTTTTACATCTCATAATGTTGACAAGGAACATAAGCGCTTCAGGTGTTTCTATAGATTTTAACAATGGAAAATTGCATTGTATTGCTTTTAACTAATACATTTCCCTTAAGCTAGGCATCGTCATTACTTCTCACAGTTTTCTTGAACTGTTTTAGCAATATTGGGCTTTCCATGCATAAGTAAAACAGCATATTTAGGATCTATTCTCTTATAGCAGTGATACTGGAAGCAAGAAGAGGCTTGAAGATGCACTCAGAAAATGCATAGATCTTGAACTAAGAATGGCCTCAATCAGCAGTGTTCAGCCTGAGACCTTTGGGCAATCTGGCATGGAAAGAGCTATCTTTGAGAATGTGTGCTGCATCCTACCCAGCACCCCTCTCTACCCCAAAGTACTCCAGATGTGATTAGTCCTGAGCTAGTCCCCATCTAGATCGTTTGAGTCAGTTGTGGTAGTGACTTCAGAGTGCACAGCTGTGTGGATGTTCACCTACCTGAAGTCTGCATGGTAAAGAAAAGTGCACTGTTGGCTTCCCAGTTTGCTCAGGGAGTATTTACTGCTGTCAATCTTCTGGTCTGTTTAGAGGAAATATTATCTGGTACAGGGTAACACTTAGGCGCATGGCTTCAGGCTGAGTGTCCAGATGACTTCTGAAAAGACATTCAGTTTTTATGTTGCATGGAAACATACTGATGTAGCCTGTAGCATCTGCCCTTGGCCCCATTTTTTTGCCTCAGTCACTTCATTGCTGAAGTTAGCTATCAGAAGCCGTGTTTCCTTGAACTATATTCTTGTGCACAACGAGAGAGATCAAGCTGACAGGGGTAGAAAGAATCAATCTGGTTTATTTGGATATTAGTAGGAATTATGAAATGGTACACATAAAATAGCTAAATGCTGAAGAGTCATCCCAGCCACTAAGCAGTCTATTATTAAAAAAAACTCTGTGTGCTGGAACCAGCTTTTTCTTTTCTCCTGGATGCAACTGAGCAACTGCCAAGCTACTGCTGTGGAAGTCATAGTCCACCTGTGAGGAGTTTGGAACTGCATCCTCTCCTGCTGTTGGTAGAGGTTGTGATACTGCAAGGTAGTTACGGTAACAGTTCCTGGCTGATCCAGCTAGGGGTCCATCAATGGAAATCTAGCACTTGGGAGGGAGATAGATATAGGAAGATGCTGGGCTTGGTCCTTCCCAAGAAGGCAGCTCCTTTTGTGCTGGATATGCATAGGAAACTGTCAGTTTGCCTGTTAAATTCACTGATTCAGTGTGACAATGGAAAGCACACTTACTGACAACCCAGATAACCCAGATAAGCATGTCTTATCTGGGTTGTCAATCTTCTCTGTCTCTTTATGGTAATCTCTATTACATGATCTCATGAGGTGAAGAATAACTTGGAATGCAACAAGGCTAGATCTTGCTGAGCTTAACATAAGATGAAGTGTATTTTATTGTGATGTTTTACAGCAGCAGAGGGTTAGTGTGGCTGACTGCTCCCCAAAACTGAGAATCAATGTTTTCCCAAATCAAATAGAAAAAGTAATTATTTAACACAGTGCACCAAATTAAGGACCAGTAAAATTCAGGGCATCAAACAAAAGATTAAACTAAGACTGAGTCAAAGTAAGGAGAGGTATATATTTTTACAGGTTCAGATCTTGCCAAAAGGTTCCAGTGACTGAGTTGCTAGTAAATTCAGCAGGAGACATTATATGGAAATCTTTCTAGGACAGAAGTGGAAAGATTAAGAAAATGCATGCCATGGGATGTAAATTTTGTATCAACTAAGGCGAAGATGCAACTAACCTCCTTTTTTCTGGTGAGCACATTGACTGCAGACTTGCTACATTAGAGGGGAATCAAACACCCTCCTGAATTCTCTTTCATCAACCAATATTTGATTAAACAAACCTTTAGTCCAATCCAGTTGGTGTCTGCAGTCCTAGTAGGTAGAACACTTCACAGCTGTAGTTGCTGCTATTGCAATGCTTACTCCACTACACAAGTATTTAATAATTCGTAAAATAAAACCAAGATGGATCACATTGCCCTGTCAACTTTTGAGCTCAGATGTTTCTGGGGAGACACTAAATATCAGGAGCAGTTTAAGGCCTTTATAGTAATGAGCTAGTATATAAGGAAAAGGGACTCCTAGACAGGCTGAAAAGATACAAGAAAAGTACAGTTAAGCATTATAATGCATGAAGCATTTACAAGAAATAGGAGGTATTGAGTCTTAAGTTTGGTGCAACCTGGAAATACAAATATATTTCAACTTTTGGTCGTATAGTTATTACTGATATCCCCCAGGGATTGGTCCTTTTAATGTCTTTATTGATGATCCAGATGAGGGGATTGTGTCTATCATTAGCAAATTTGCAGATGACACCAAGCTGGGGGTGAGTGTTGATCTGCTGGAGAATAGGAGGGCTCTGCAGAGAGACTTGGACAGGCTGGATAGATTGGGCCAAATCCAATGGCATGAGGTTCAACATGGTCATGTGCTGGGTCCTGCACTTTGGCCACAACGACCCCATGCAGCACTACAGGCTGGGAACAGAGTGGCTGGAGAGCAGCCNTTTTGGGCCTTCTATCTTGCTTTGTCTATCCCATATCTTGTTTCCTTCCAGTTTCGTGTTCCAAACAGGATGTCCTTGCTAGAACTTGTTGAACTTGTTTTTCCTGAAAAGAACATTAAACAACATTTCACAGACTGTGAGAAGGAGGTTTTCTACCATCTTGAATGTGTGAATCCATGCAGCTCTGCTAAAATCCAGAAATACAAAGAATATAAGAAATCTAAGTCATCACCAGGGAAGTGATTCTTCCCCTGCACTCAGCACTGTTGAGGCTGCACCTTGATTTCTGTGTCCAGTTCTGGGCCACTCGATTTAGGAAGGATACTGAGGTACTGGAGCATGTCCAAAGAAGGGCAACGAGGATGGTGAAGGGGCTGGAGCACAAGCCCTATGAGGAGCAGCTGAGGGAGCTGGGGTTGTTCAGCCTGGAGAAGAGAGGCTCGGGGAGACCCTACCACTCTCTACAACTGCCTGAAAGGATGTAGCCAGGTGGGTATTGGTCTCTTCTCCTAGGCAAACAGCAGTAGGAGAAGAGGACACAGACTTAAGCTGCTACAAGGGAAGGTTTGGGTCAGACATTACGAGGCAGTTCTTTGCAGAGAGAGCGATCAGGCATTGGAGTGAGCTCCCAGGGAGGTGGTGAAGTCACCATCCCTGGAGGTATTTAAAAACAGACCCAGATGTGGCACTTAGTGCCATGGTCTAGTTTACAAGGTGATGTTAGGTCAAAGACTGGACTTGATACTCAGAGGTCTTTTTCAACTTAATTGATTCTGTGATTCTGCGAGGTATATATGCATAAAGTCAATCTTGTAATAGCAAGAATGAGCAAAATACTTCTTGGTGTAGTGAAAATCAAATTTATTTGGCCTTAAGAAGCCTTCTCATGTCTCTTGTTAAAAGACTATTGTTGTGCTTGCTTGACAAAGCTTCAGCTGCATAAATTGTGTCTCTTGTTTGCAGAAGTGACCTGAACAGATGCTATTAGTCTGGTGCATTTACGCACACCTGTTTGAATCATGATTGATAGTATTTCCATATCAGCAAAGTGTGCTTTGGGGAGAACATGCAAGAATTTTGCAGGGTTTGTCTCCTTAGTACGGAACTGGAACTCTGGAGTATCTGGATTTCAGATGGTCACATTTAAGAGAAATATTTAAATATAAGCAGAGGTACTATTAAAATTGAGTTCTGTACTGTACCACTCTACACTTTATAGACTGAAGATTGGTGGAACTTCTCCAGCTATCTCATTAGTTACAGGAAGGGGAAATGTATGTTTTGGCCATTATCTCCAATAGCAAAAGGCAAACGCTTCTTGTTTTGGCTTTGGCTTTGACAGCAAGTCTGATCTTTATGTTTGAGTGAAGATAGGGGGTGAAGTGGCTACTTGATATTTAAAAAGAAATAGCTAGCACAATTTTCAACCCAATGTCGTATTTTACAATGAGCAAAGAGTTTTGATTTTTGTTAAAAGTCTCTTTTTTTTTTTTAGGAACATGAAATGAGTTAGAATGTGCTTGTAACAGTTCAGTCCTATCTCATAAGTGATGTATGTTTATGTATTTTTATGGTATATATAGAGAACATGTTTATATACGAATGATAGATACATGTTTATACATTAAAAAAGTAGGCCTTTCTGAAAAGAAAGAATCTTGTCTTGCCTTGTTCCTGTCTGATCATTATAAATAAGATCGTGATACTCTGTTACTCGTAAGAGGAGAATTTCCTTACACAGATTCTATTAACTACACTCAGTAACCCACATGTAATTCTTTACTGACCGTACATTAACATTGTGTGATGTTTCTGGAACATTAAATAATTGCCATATCTTTCTCCGTGGTGGCTCTTGTAAGGTTTAAATAAAGAGAAGGGACGAGTGCAGAGCCAAGGAAGTTAGGGTGTTGTTAAGAATCAGAATGGCTATCTGTGAGCTGTTAAGTCTTTCTGTGGCTGAGAGCTGACAGACAGGTGCCATGTACCTTAAAGATGCGAAGGCAGAGAGTTCTCTAAAAGTGATTCAAAGGCAAGAGACTGATGGTTTTTTCTGAGCCCTTTCTAAATTTTAGAATGTGGCTGGGCACACAGCTGAGTTCCAGAATGACCTTCTAACCACAGCTTCAGTATTCCCTGATGCCTCATTTTCTCCTGCAGCCAAAGTGCTAATGAGATGCACAGTGCAAGAACAATAACTTGGCCATCTTTGTTTTATGAGGAAATAAAAAATTATAAAATTAGACAGCAGTTCAGCAGTTCTTTTGGTATTCACATAATGCTCAGGGTTAAAAACTAGTTTCTGTAGCTTATTATTTTGAAAGGATTGTACATTGATCATGTGTTTATGTCTTAATCAAGTAAAACAGGATGCTAAATGACTTTAAGGAAGCTGCTACAACCACCTATTTCTCCAATCTTTCACTTGCAGGGTCAGCATCATGGTTGTTTTAGTCATCAAGTCCTGGAAATGAACTTATATAAAACATCACTGAAAAAGATCTGTTTTAAATGTAACATGTAGGTGATTTTAGGCTTTGTCAGAAGTCCATTGATAAAAAAAACATATGTTGATTTGTACTAGAACTAAGTTATCATTAGGCACTTGACTGCTAAGGCATGTTTAAACACCGGCTACTTTTGTGTCATAACACATGAAATTAATTGTTCTTAACCCTTGGAATTTACCATTATTGTTTTAATAATGCTCAAAAAAAAAAAAAAAGGAAGAAAATATGAAGAAAGAGCAGAAGAGAGTGACCAAAATCTCCTTGGAGAAGAAAAGATACTTTAGGGAAGATGGAGATGAGTACAGGCATTTAGGCAAATATGAAATAAAGGCTCTCAAAGAAATTTACAGCAGCTGGAAAAACTTCTGTGTGACTGAATCAAAGCTGTGTGGATCATGAGGTTACTGACTGTCACCATTGCCATGGTGCCACTGTTGCCATGGTGCCAGTATCACTTGGGTCATCCTTTAAGGGACAGCGTGTGTGTTGGAGGGGTTAAAGGGTTTTCTTCGGGAGAGCTGAGCAGAGTCCCCCTATGAGCAATGTGCACCTAAATATACTGTAATGCACCAACTCATTGCAGTATCTGCTGATTTCAAAGACTGACAGTCTCTAGTTAAGCCTGTCAGGGAATGAAAAGCCTTAGGGCATGTCTGCACTTTGAGCAGGCTGTGGGGGTAACACAGCAGACATGCTCGAGTTGGCTTTAAACTAATGGGCAGAACTGAGCCTGTTTTGCTTTCCCCCTTCCTCCAATATATTTCACTTTGGATTGTTTTTTGCCCTTGTTTGGGCTGCTCACCTTTCCAGGCAGGATCATGGTATTGCTGTGTCCTTTGGGAAGAGCCATTATCTCGGTGATTCAAGGCTAAACCTTCATTACCTTTCCTTGGTAAAAGTTGCGTATCTGCTTATCAGTGTCCTTGTCAGTGGATTTATTAGTAGCACTCTTTCGGGGGCTGCATTATCACCTGAAACCCTTAGGTTAAACAGCATATTTTGTCTTGCATTTCAATTGGTAACAACAGACCCCCAGAACAAGCTGAAAGCTCTCACAGTTCATTTCATTGTATTGATTAATACAACTAAATCAATACCTAGGGACAGGAGGCTTTATGGAAGAGTTGGTCAGAGAAATTTTGCCTGCATTTGCTGTATCCCTTTTTTACCCAGAGATTGGATTGGCTTTGACACTGTAAAAATTGTTTGCAAAAAGCCTTTGAGCTTGTAGAAATGATTGCACTGGAACCCTTGTCATTGCAATAGGCAATATACTTGAAAGATTCCAGGGAAGTTTGTTTTTTTTTCTATGGTAGATCATCCCCAAAGCTGATCTAAAATTAAACAGCTAATGCTGATTTGATTTTGGTCTGGTTCTGCATGCAGGATTCATTCAGATACTTAATTCTACTCAGGGTGGGGGAGATCTTCTATTCACAGTGTCTGCAGCTGTTGATGGTGCTTTATTTTGATCGATGGCCATGGAGGAAAATTAGTATTTTTTTCCTACACAGTTTGTATTTGGTTTTTTTTTCCCTGTGCTATTTACAAACAGCCCAGTTATACTTACATTAGTTCTAGTCCCATCCTGTCTTTCTTGTGAGGGAGGATGTGTACCATGTTTGTCATCTTTAGCAGGGATATTGGCTGCCAGCTAATGTCAGATTTTTAGCAATGGTACCAGCCTTCCACTATCAGTGAGTGGTGCCTCTCCTTGTTCGTTGCTGACTTTCTGCAGTTTGAAACCTCAAGTCAGCACCAGCTCTATGAAGATCTTTCTCTGGGTTATTTCAAAAAGGCTTGTCAATACATGCTTGACCACTTCAATCAGGCTTTAGACAAAGGAGATCCTGGTCTCTTGGTGTTCTTCTATGCATCTGGCAGTCCCAGTCAATGCCTTCATGTGTTTCTGTAGCTGCTGGATGTCTGTGAATGAAAGTATTCTTGCTAAAGTGCAGAGAATTCACATATCTGCTATGTTTGTTGCCTTAAATCTGGATATAGTAAAGCAGAGGTGAGCTAGATAGAAATGACTTGAAGACTAGGTGAGATGAAAAATAATGTAAACAAGAGAAATGGTATTAATAGCTTAGAAAATTCATGTGAAATAATGAATTAATGAAATAATGCATTAAAATGAGCTTTTCCTTTTTTTCTATTCTGAAGATTTTTAGTTGTTTTTTGCTATATTTCCATGCCTGACATAACATTTTGTGTGCAGGTATGTACATATGCTCACTCTGAAGTAAACATATATACAAAAGAAATGTAACTCTGAAATCTGGGAAATTATTTCCCTGGCTCTCCCTCAAGAAACAAAAGCGTATGTGTTGTTACTGATGTTTGCCTGCTGCAATTTTTACCTTTTTGGTAGTACTGCATTATCTTGATGTAGCTGTTTTCAGTGTCACTTACAGTGATCCATTTCCCTGGCGATTTTTGTTGATTATCTTAGCAGCTGGTTAAATCATGCAGAAGAGGGACAAAACAAATACTATGTCTATAAAAAGCTTGATGTTGCTTTAATTCCAACAGTAGAATGAAAACAAAAGTTATGTGCATCAGAAGCTTTTTCCTGATGTTTTGAGAAGACGACCCAATGGTAAATAGAATGATTTATTTTGAACAGTAAGTGAACACTGTCTTTGGAAAAAATAAGCATTTTTGTAAGGACAGAGGTTTTGGCAGTTTGAGGAAGTGAGGTTACAAGGATTAGCTCTGTGTACACAAACTAAGGAAAACTCTTGTAAAGTATGCTGTGTTCACTTACAGCAAGAACTATGACATTTAACTTTTTAGCAGTTTAAAAGTTTCAGAGGAAACGCACTTTTTGTGTGGTATGTACAAATACAGTTGGAGTATTAACAGATCATGGTCATGTCAGAACTAAATCGCTGCCATATCTTTCATTCCAGATAGGAAGATTAAATCAGAATCTAAAATTTGAAAATGCCCTCTTGACTATATAAACAACATGCTCCTGAACAGCTCAGAAATACTAAGTGTTCAAAATCTACAGCCAGCTTCTGCAGCTTGAAAATATTTCTCTAAAGTAATTGTAAAGTCAGGGATGAAAGGGATCAGTGATAGCTTGGTCAAGAATGACACATGTATGTATCTAAGCCAGTGCTGACTGGTTTGAACAGATCGATATTTGATGCTCTAGGGACTATGGCATAACCACAGCTGGTCAGTGGAGAAGGCGAGGCAGCAAAGAATACAGAGTTCTACATTCCTGTATCTCCCAGGATCCAAGTTCCTGCTTTGACAAGGACCAGGAAACCTTAGAATACCATCTCCTGTCTTCAAGCCACACATCTGATTTACCAGTTTTCTGATGTTATGTCTCTTAAGAAAGAGATCTAATAGGAAATTTGGCTCAATAGTGATCTTGCTTCTTCTTACAGTCCTTCAGCAAGAAGTTTTCCAAACATCTCCTGTATTTTTTATTTTGTAATCCTAAAAACAAAATTAATATCTAATTCTAAAATAAATTCCTTTTTTTTCCTATTTTAAAAACCCCCCAACATTTATGAAACAAATTTTATTTTCACCTCTGGATGTTTTTTCTTGTCTGACCAGGATGTGATTAGAACAAAGGAGGAGACTATTCATGTCATGAGTTGTGCAGTGTTCTTGAGGACTCTTTAGTGGTAATAGTGCCTCCCTCCACTCTTTAATCACTAAAGCAGATTTACAAAAACAGCATGTTCTTTACTATGCCTACTTTTTTTCTGTGTAAAGGTGATTTTTATGCTGGATTTGTCCTTACTCTGCAACTAGTTTTTCCACACGTTAGGATATTCATTCCTGCTTTATGGATCTTAGTCTGTTACCCAGCACTTCAAGGATATAATTGTTTTTCTAGTTGTCTGTAATTCAGCCTGATAAGGGGCAAACTCTGCAGCTTTGGAATTGGCTCCCTTCTTCTCTTTGGATCCTGAGATTGGGCACTGTATTGTTCTTGAGAGCAGCTTGTTGGATGTAAATGACAATGTAAGCAGTGTGTGGGGGGGATGTTTTATGGCATCCAGGTCTGTCTTTGGTTCCCAGAATGATGGGGATGCCTGAAGTTTTCACCTTTTTGTATGAGGACCTGAATTTGTGAATCTGCTTCAACCATGAAGTTTGAAACCTCTGGCTGTCTGGGTTTCCTGCTCCTGATTCTTGTTCAATCAATCCCTGTACTAGAGTATTTATATGAAGAATACTAGGGTGTCTATGTATATTGTTATCTGACTATTCAGGCATAATCTTCTGTGTGGAGGAGATTCAGCCCACACTCCTCTTAAGCATAGACCTCATCCCAGGTAAGCATGCATCACAAGAATACACTTATTTCCTTCAACGCTGATACAAATTGTAAAGAACTAGAACTGGTTTTGGTTGACATAACAAGCACAGTTTGAAATGCCAAGATTTTTGATAATTTTTTTAAGTTACTTGTAAATAGCTCAGTGATTGGGACTACAGGAATAATTGAGATCATGCCAAATAGGTGTGAATGAAGTGTTCCTTTAAATGGTCTTGTTTCCAGTGTGTAACGGAATGACACGTTAAACTTAGAAGGGTTTGAAAGTATTTCTCAGGAAAAAATTCAGCTCTCATGGAAATGTTTTGTTAAGTGATGCTACACTTGGATTTTTTTCCTAATCATGTAAAGCTGTGTCAGAGTTTTTTAAGAAACTTTCAGGGTATGAATGTTTTTAAAATAGGTTTTGCAATACTGCCTGGTCACAATTGCTTGAAGCAAGTAAGTAGGCAGAGTCCATGGAGCTGTTCCTGTTTCTAAAATAGGTGGCGTTCAACCATCCAGTCTGTATCATTTGATAGAACTAGTGACTGTACGTCAAAATCTTGGGGACCTTTCTTCAAAATTGATGTATTATAGTTAATTAAAATTTTCCTTTCCACCTCTTAGTTTTAAAAATTCAGCATCAAAATATATTTGGAAATAATTAACTTTAGTTTGTCCTTTAACTTGGTTTCTTTTGTCTTACAAGCTCATTCCTTTT
Organism: Serilophus lunatus; assembly: GCA_013399895.1. Lineage (NCBI taxonomy): Eukaryota > Metazoa > Chordata > Aves > Passeriformes > Eurylaimidae > Serilophus > Serilophus lunatus. Next base: position 876,752 of record VXBA01004822.1, on the reverse strand, counting down.
CCTAAAGCATCTGAATGCCTAGGAAGACAACTGTGACCTTTAAAGTGAAGAGAGAGATTACTGCACTTAGCTTGTTGTGATTTTGTTGGGGGTTTTTTAAAGGCCATTCAGAACATCAATGTAGGTGGGGTTTTTTTAAAACTAAATGTGCACTTAAAACACTTCAGAAAATGCTGAAATGTACTTAAAGGAAAATTACCTTCTCTATTATGTCCCTAGACTTTACATTGTTCCCCTGCAACAAATTATATAGTTAGGTTCTCTGAAGACTTGTTTTTCATTTTTAAATATATTCCTCTTTTACATAAACAATCAAAGGTAGATATTTTAGCAGTATGTTTTCCTTTTGGTTTGTTTTGTGGTTTGTTTTTTTTATTCCCTACACACACTTATTTCATGCGCTCTTCCAACCCACATTTTGTTTGTCTTTGGCACTGAGAGACTCTTATGTAATTTTTAAAAAATACAGCAGTGTTCAGCTATGATAGTCCAAAAGGCTACAGCATGCATTTTTGCAGAGGTTTGAGATGATTGCTGTAGAATGGGGTATTGTTTTTGATAAAGCCTGTTTTCAGAGGGTTCTGAAATGCCTGTTTCTCTGCTGTTGGCCTCTTTTCAAGTTCTTAATAAACAAGACACTACAAGGGAGTGGGTGACACAACTTTAACTTGTGCCACTTCTCAAATACAGCACTTCAGTTTCTTCCAGGAGAAGAGCTTAAAGAAAAGAATGCTCTGTGGATACCACAACTGCCATCCTTTTTTGGTTTCTGTTTACATGCTCAGTAATTAGTATTGTATAATTTCTATGTAATGAATTAGCATTAACCTAAAATAAGCTCAGTACAGTTAATTCTACAAGCATTCACACTGATGTAAATGAGAAAGAGCTCCTTGTAGGTCGGTGCATCTGCTGCTCTGTGTGTAAGGGGAGAACCCATCCTGCTAGAACAAGATGGGAATGTATTTTAGAGCACTCCATTTGAATTGATGGATATTCGGCCTCAGAGCTGTATTTGGGTAAAGTGCATGAAAGATTCAGCTCTTGAATGGTTTACTTCCACTGTTTGGAGTAGGTGTCAGCTCTCTCTGGAAGTAAATGACTGTGAGACAGGCCACTGAATGTGCACAGTTGCAATATGATCGTCTTGAATTTTGAAGAATGACTCTCTGTTTGCGACTTGTCCATTGTCAGTCTTTTTTGACTGCATATATTTGTTCGTATGCTTACTTACACAAAAGACTGTAGGAGTAGAACTGATATATATCTTTGGTTTTCCTTTGGAATGGGAGCTCACTTTTTCCATTGGCTTTGAGTTTTACAGCATTGCCTGTATTGTACACTACTGTGGTTGGTAGTGTGAAAATGCTTAAGTCGGATGAAATTTGTATTGGGAGGTGCCCCTGTAGTTGAACTGATACCAGCAATTTGGTTGCTATGCAGGAATGGAGTGGATCTGCAGTCTTATGGTATCGTGCCTGAATCAAATCCATCTCCTGCTTCATTTTCTCTGCCAGGTGCCTGGCCTATAGGCAAAGGGAGAACAGTCAAGGTGTGATTTATGGTAATGTCTAGGAAGAAAAAAAAGCCATCTGCACACCTCAATCTCCCTAAAGTACAAAACATCCCAAAATGGCCCAAAGAACGTACTCATTGTGTAGTCCACGTTGGGCACCATCACTCCTGTGTGGTGCATACTGCCATTGCCTGGTGTCACTGGTAGCTTTAGATTATTGTCTCCTCTCCAGCTACCTTTTAGAGTGGAGTTGGAGAAGTGGCATACAACTATTTCTTCATATACTGCTGCTGCTCTTGATCCTGAACTGATTGCACTCAGGGCAGATTCAGAGCCCGTGTTTTGAAATGTGACAGTAACAAATGTAGTAGGAATTGATTAACACACGATTAGTACAAGCTCTGGTGCTCAGAATCTCCTCTGAAATGGCACTTGCTTCCCTACTACACATGTAGTAGTGTTTTAACAAGTAATATATTATGGAATGAAGTTTCTGCTGTCTCCCCTGGGAGTCAACTAGGCAAACAATGATTAGGAAATCTTAGCTGATAATTGTTTAAATTGTTTTGTTTCTTAATTTCATCTTTTTCCTTGGTCAATTTTGTATTACCCTAAATAGTTCCTTTCATTCCTCAGTGCTTGTGTTTCCCAAGTATTTGTAAACCACTACCAAGTCTTCCTTTCCCACAGGCATTGCTTATGCTAACTGTTGACTGAAAATCAATCCCCCCAGCTAATGACTCTGTCACTGTTCTTTGAACTCTTTCCATTTTACATTATCCATCTGGCAACAAAATGTCCAAAACTGCACGCAGGCTGCAGATGTGGTAGTTCCATAGCTGCTGAGGCAGGGATCTGTTACAAACCATTGTATGTCAGGATCTAGCTGTTTCTGGGGTCAGAACTAGGAAAGTATAAAGTAATTTCTCTCCAACTTCTCTGCCTGGGACACCGTGGGGTAATGAGGGATTTGTCATATTAACCTCCTGAAGTTGTGTTGTTTTCTTTACCCTATACCCTGCAAATTTGTCTTTCTGTTTTTTTTTTTCTTTTTTTTCCTACACATTTCAAGCCCTCATTCTCCTCAGAAATACAAGGCTTTCTAAATCTTGAGTCCGACTGCTCTCCCCAGTGTGCTGCTGGCAAGTAAAAGCCATCAGGTTTCTAGGCCAGGCCAACTGAGATGCGTGATAAGGGATCCCCTGCTCTGGTTCCCTGCCCTGCCTCTGCTGTATCCTGGGTTCTGTAGGAGTCAAAATTGAACTGTGATGTGGTGACTGTCATGCTGTTTTCTCCATTGGTTTCCCAGTCTGATGTTTTGCAGCATGGTTTGCCCATGCCTTCCCAACTATACCCTACAGTCAGGTTCCTACCCTAAAGTTGGCTGTGCAGCTCTTGTGTCCCTGTATGTTGGGTCCTTTGCTGCTCTTTCTGGCCTGCCTCCCACTGGTTGCAGGGGGGAAAGGAGGTGCCTCTATGTATCCTCTGTACTTACATTGGGAAGAAGGTTGGGCAGAAGTGGAAGCTCTGTCTTAAGCGATGTCTCACTGTTTAGCATAGACCAGTTTGGTGTGTTCTGCCCTTTGTTTTAGATACTGCATCTAATGCTTTAAGAAAACAAAGGGAAAAATAAAAGAAAAAAAACCTGACTGCACACATAGAAATCAAATTTCAGCAAAAGTATTCCAGTTTTCATTTGTGATATCACAAGTTCACAAAGCGTTTTTGTTTTTTATTTTCAATTTAACAGGTTATCACTGCTGGCTTATCACCGTTCTTCTTTGCCATGACTGCCAATGTACTAACAATTTCTTGGTAAGTGCCTATGTGAGCTTTTTTCTTAACAGTAAAAATGAATTTCCACACAGTGCTTCATGTGGAAATACTTTTAAATGTCAAGTCCTATTGCTGTCAGTATTATTTTGCATGTAAGGAGAACCAGGTGTGCAATGACGGATGCAGTACAGTAACAGAAGAGTGTTTCTTCTCCCTCTGTGGGAGAACATGGACATTTTGGGCATTAAGCCTCACCACAGTTCACTCAGCATGTTTTACAGCTAGGCAAATAGATGCAATAGGCAAATAAATGACCCATTCAAAGTCATGCTACAATTTAGTGGCGGAATTGGAAATAAAACACAGGAGTCAAGGTTTGCTGACAGCGTCTTTTTAACCAAAAGGGTACATTCAAGTTTCCCTAACACACTGTGTACTGTGAATGCATAAAATGAAAACAGTAGAAAAATAATGATAATAAACTTTTCACAAAGCTGTATCTGGATTTTGTAATGTGTAATCACACATTACAAATCACTTAGCCTGAATTTTTTAGGTAGTAATATAAAGGATTAGGGTGCAAACTGCTTTCATCAAAGGCAGTGGTTTTGATCTGTATTTGCATAACACCCAGTGAAAGACCATGGGTGATGCTCCTAAGTGCTTCTGCCATGCAAATAAGATCTCAGTGTGGGGTTAGACATGTATCTCTCAGGATGCGTTTGCTAATGGAAATAAAAATCTACTTTTGAAAGATTTTTACTTTTGAAAAGCTTTAAGCTTCCTTTTTATCCCCTTACAGTTTGATTGCCATCCTAAAGATTCTGCTTAGCACTGAGTGGAATTAGCATATTCTTTTTTCAGGTGTGATAAAATTGTTACAGGAAGAAGAATCTCAGTTCAAACTGGCCCCATTTACCTATGTGTGAATATGCATCACGATGTGTGTTTTAGGCACATGTAATCTCAAATGCTAAAATACGTTGTGTATTTTTTTTAGCTCTAGTAATACATGTTCCCTCTGTATGTAGTAGACTAAACTAATGTCGGTGCACCTACAACACTGCTAGTCTAGGCCATTAACTTGCTGCTCTTCACCAATGTTTTACATGTGTTTGTGCAGGTCTATCATGTGCGTGCTAGAGGTAGGCTTTGATTATATGTTTGTATTTGCTGATACATATGCTAAAAAATAACATGTACCTTTGTTAATGTGAGCACAACGACCCATATAGTTGCACACGTACCACGTGCCCTATCTGCACTTAAAGTTATATAAACAATGAACACTTCTGTATGTTTCAAAGAAACTTTGCTGTAGCCCTTGGGCCACTGTTACACTTTGATTGTCATCATTTGAAAAGCAAACCGTTTTTTTTTTCATTTGAATTCCATTATTGCTTGTGCATCGGCAGTGCCTTAGCTTATCAGCAAAGCTCTGGAAACAGTTTGCTAGATGACAGCAGCTGCAAAGCACTCAATGAGATCATTAATCACTGAGGATTTTAATGTTGCTCCAGTGTTGTCGTGGACAATATCATATGTTAATTTTTGAACGACTGGCAAATGCAGTTAGCTGTCACCCCACTATAAACAGAAGCTGGAGGATTTGCCAGATGGTAAATTGAAGGTAAATGAAGGGTTGGCATTTAGCCGTGGTTTTTGCTCTACTTCATCTTGAAGATGTAACAATGGTTTCTAGGGATGTAGTAATCTGAACTGCATGGGCACATGGATACCCAAGATTTCAAATTCTTCAGGAAGGAATTCTTCTCTGATGTAGGGTTATGATATTAAAGAACAGTTTAGATGTAGGCATCTTTCTGCAGAATGAGGCTGGGCAGTTTACTATCTTTTGTACAAAATTACTAGTCCAATTTTCAGAGTCATCTGTCAGAGGTAGGTTTATTTTTTAAAGTCTTGGTTAAAAATTTGGAAAACTACACATCTATAGAAATAGGGGGAAAAAATCTAAGGCTCTTTTGATTTTAGGCCTTCTATATGCAGTGTTTGAAGGGGAGGGTTTTTTTACTTTTAGATAAAGAATACATTAGCCAACCTCAGCTGCCAAAGAAATTAATGCAGAGGGTATGTTTATAACTGGAGCTGACACAAGGGTTAACAGCTGACACTCAGAGGTTTTTAGCAATTGCAGGTGACCAGACTCAGTGGTTTAGATCTTTTTGAAAAGCTTGCAGCCCTTGCAGCCCTTTGCTCTTTGTTGGTAATTCTACACCAAAGGTATTCTGTCTCCCCAGTGAGCAGTCTACAGACTGTCTGTAGCACCTACTTTCCAAGGCTGTTTGCTATGTAATTATGAGATATTGTGCTGTTGTTATACAATATTTTTTACCTCTTGGGAACAAGGGCAATTATGTGATTTTTAAAACAGCTCGCCAAAGCTATGGTTTAAGTGAATGTAATGCTATTAGACCAAAGAGCCTTCAGCTTTACATGCTTTTTTTTTTTTGTTGAGGAAAAAAAAAGGCCTCTTACAAATGAACTTAACAGAAGTTTGTTTTGTTTATGAAGTTCATTAAGGAGCTTTTCTGTTTCATAAGCTAATTAAGCCATAAGGCTAAGATGAAAGGTCAGTACACTTAGCTTTGCACTGTTATAAAAGGGGAGAAGAGTCAGCATCCTACCATATTCTTGTTAGCTTTCAAAGACAGCAGAGGAGATTTGGGGATTATTAACTATTGCATGGATTGAGTGGGTTGATAGCATATTTCAGTGAACGCTTTTGTTATCCATCCTGACTCAGTGACCTGCTTCTAGCCTGAGCCTTGGAGAGAAGCATTAGTGCCACCATTGCACTGTCAGCAGCGCAGGAAGGAAGTGCTTGGGCATGTGTGCCTTTTTGGATGGTGCAGGTTCTTTCACAAGGTTCCTCACAAAGTGAGGCAAACACAAGAATTACTGCTGGCCTCACCATGACCGTGGGATCACACCAGAGCAAAAGTATTTTTCCCACATTCCCTCAGTCCCCAAAACCTAGGCTTTACGTCTCCTCCTGACGTTATCGAGTGGCAAGTTTTTAGGAGAGAACACAAATAGATATTGCAAGAGGGATTCATTAAGCTAATGAGGTTCAAACTCTCTTGGCCTTCCTTTCCTCTTCCTGCTAGTGTAGGGAAGTGCAGCTATTCTTGTAACTAGGGGCAACCTTCTCTGTGTAGATTTCTGTCTGTGCGTTTTCACTGAATACTGTCAACACTAGAATACAGGAAAAGTATTTTCTGATGAGATCAGTTAAATAAGACATTTTGTTTTTCCAGCGTTTTCTTAGCAAGATAAATGAAAATATCACCTAGGTTACTGTCTCTAGGTTCAAATGTGTTTGGATAAAATAATACCTTTTTTGTATTAAGTAGAGAGACTTGCCTGATGCTAAATGTGTGGTATAATTTGTTTACAGCCTTGTGATCAGTGGAGTCGGAGAAGCATTGCTTGTTTACACTGAAAGGACAGGCACATAAAGAGGAACCAGATCTCACCAGCTGGAAAAGAGCTGACTTGCAGCCTAGAGACACTATCATGAAAAAAAATGCGGCAGCAGGAATGAAGAAGTGGAACCAAACATGAGGAAAGAGATCTATTGTTTTTCTATTAAGAAAGAAAAGCTGTGCTATTAATAGTGCTGGTAAGGGAACAGCATAGTTGGCAAAATGATAAGGAGCCTTTGCCTCAAAGCACAAGACAAACTATGTAAGATTGATGTGATAAAGGAAAAAAACTGCACTGTCTCATGCTGATGGCTCTGTGTGAGAACCTCTCAGTAGCAGCTTCTCGCACAGGGAACTAAACTCAGGAAAAGCAGCATTCCACATTGGATGCCCCCAGGTTTTTTTGTCGGAAGCTGACAGCAGGTCTTACCAAACAATGTCAGAGCCCAGATCCTGCCATAAATTCAGGATCCGGAAGGATGGATTTTATCTCCAACTGTTCTGTAAGCAGCAAGCTGCCACACACAGGTCTGTAGTCACATCATCTGAACTGGCACGGGGACTGAGGCCAAGGGGCTTCTGGAGATAATCCCCTTCTGAAACTGCAATAAATCTCAATATCTGTAGTGATTGCTATTTGTGAATTTTTTTTCCTCTCCCATTCTCCAGGATTTCTCTTGAACTCTGCAAATTTTTGTCAGCTGGAGGGGGTGGAGAGACACATACTGTTCCCAGCAGAGATTTGTCTCTTAAATTATTGCAAGTGGCAACAAAGATCATGAACCTTGAATGAATGTCATAAGGAGTGTAAAGTAATTAATCTCAAGAGTTCTTGAAATAATTTCATTTCTGGTTGCATAATGGCTGTTAGAAACTACCCTTGATATATTAGAGTCTGCAAAAGCAATCCATGTTAAAGTAATATTAATGATGAGTTTGTAAGATTGTGGCAAGGTCTACATGGTAAAAGGAACTCGATAACAAGCCTTCAGTGAGGAGAGGGACTTGTCTCACATGACATTAGATAAGTGTAGTCTCTAATCTAGACTTGACAAAGTCAATGAAAAGAGAGGGGTGCCCTCATGGGGATGATCCTTCTGGAATAGATTGCTGTGTTAATATGGCTGAAAGATCCTCTGAAAGTGTGTATCTCTGTGTAGATAGAAACTAGGTGACCAACCTAGACGAGACACATGGCCTTTAGAAAGCTAGTTACCCGAGGATGTCTTCTTCAATCTCACAAATTCCACCAGCTGGCCTTTATAGCTACATTTTAATTTCAAATTAAACATGATCATTTAACAAGGTGAATTTTACAAATGTTTGCAGTCAGTTTCTATGATTGGGGAGTTTTAGGTAAAGGTTATTTGGTTTTTAGAAAAAAAAAAAGCTGTAGTTTAAAGAAAGAGAAGTGCTTTGCTCTATGTTTTACCTAAGTTTATCTCAGTTAGTCACAAAGGGTCTGCTTATACTGGCATGTTATCCATGTATGTTGGGTCCCACTCTGGCTTGAGTTTGGAGTGAGCCATTGTTTTGTCAGGTGGTAAAACTCAGGTTTGGGAAGAAAGTGGGAAAGAGGGACAAGCATGAAAGAAAGAAATGCTTGAACGTGAGCACTAGTCCTGAAACCAACATGAGCCACATGGCATGGGAAGTTGAGTCCACACTCACACCCAGTGAGCCCTGACGCTGCCAGCAATGGATCCTCATGGCTTTCCAGTCTACTAAATTCGGACAGTGCTGGAAGTGATGGCTGCAGCATTCTGACTTTCCCCAGACAACTACCTCTGCCAGCCAGTTGTGGCAACACAGTCGGATCCTTGCCATGCCACTTTTCTGCTGATTTTGAAGGGAGTAGTGACCCTAGGGGACCTTATGGAAAAGTCTCTGCGTGATTGCTGAGGTTTTGCAATCAGAGCTGGAACCTTTGCTGTGGGAAAAGCTCGTTGTGTACCTCTTGTCTTGCATAACTTTCAAGGATAGGCTGCAGTCTGGATTTTTTTTCTTCCTCTATTTTGCCTGTATTGTTCACAGCGATGTACCAAAACGCAGACCACCCAATTGCTTTCTTATGGGTGTTCTCAGTGGCAAGGCAGTGGCCAAACCAGCAGCCAGGGTCGCTGTAGCATTTTAATCACTGGGGGCATGCTTGGGGTGGCTGCAAGAAGCTTGTTTGGCTGGCAACAGGCAATAAGCATTACATTGTGTGGGCTCTGGGGGATTTCAATCTCTGCAGCTATGGCATTACTATCTCCCTGTATAGTAAGTCCATAGTAAGTTTCTATTTAACTTCATGCATGTTGAACAACACCGAGCTGTTTACTACAGCTTGCAGTTTTTTGTGCCTTCTTAGTGCAATGTGCTTGTGTTTCTAAGACTGCTTGAGGTAAGTAAAGTAGAGCTGGTTTAAATTAATTGCTATGTGAGCAAATCAAAGAATCAGAGTTAACAGTGAAGTTAGGCTCTTTTGTCAAACATGACTGTGAAGAAAAAGTACCCTCTGAACTGGACCAGCCTGCTTGTCTCAGAGTAGGGTGGAAATAGAGCCCGATGGCCTTCAAAATCCATCTTTGCATATTTGAGTTGTCTCAAGGTGCTAAAGCTATGGGCTGGCATTCTTCTTGCTCAGGCTGTGGCAGAGGCAGCAGCAGAGCTTGGATCCAGTGGAGCATCTGCCTCTGAGGGGAGTGCCTGTGAGCCAAGGGCTGGTTCAGCATTGCTATTAGTGAGCTGTCAGGTTGTCAGCCTGTTGTAGGGGGAAATGTGATAGGGAGAGAATCCTTAGGGGGACTTCTGGCTGCTGGAACAAGTAGTGCCTTTGTCAACACATGTGTGCTGAGATGGAGATGTCAGCTGGGAAATGGTGAGCTGCAGCAATTGAAAAGCCCTGAGGTGGCATCTCAGGTGGCAGTGTCTGCCATACAAACCTAAAGGTGAGCTGTGGGAGGGCGCCTACAGGAAGACCTTGGATCCTCACCAATGTCTCTGGGAAGGGGTGCATTCCCACCAAAGGCACCCAAGGGAGAAGAGACATGAAGAGGCACTGTTTGGTCTCTCTGGTCCAGGCAGCACACAGGCACAGGCAGGCAAGCAAGTGTAGCAGAGGGGAAATGTGGGGAGGGCAGGCACCGACTGGCTGCTTGCAGAGGTTGGAGAGACTGGAGAGGATGGTGCAGAGCAAACTTTGTGATTTCCTGAGGAAGCAGCAGCTTGATCTTTAATTCAGCCCTGCCTCAGAAAGAGGGATGCTGCATGATAAGAAATACACTTCAGGGTTGTTAAAGTGATCTTCAAAGCAGGAAACTTCAGAATTTCAAGCTTAAAATGCTCCTTGCAAGACTAGTGAAAAGTTCTGTTGAGTAATTAAGGAATATGCAAGGGTGGATCATTTATATCTAACTGACCTTTTTTCCAATGAATCAAAAATACAAAGTGATCTTGTCTTGCTTACATCTTTACTTTCAAAATGGTTTGGGACAAGGCTTATGTTATCTACTGCACTGACATCTCTCCTGCATGTGGCTGGCCTTCTTCATAAGGAGCCTCTATGTAAAGCCAAGTGCCATCAAATGAAGACTGGAAGGGTAAAGCTGCTGGATGTGGACTACAAATGGATTACTAAACTGCAGGCAACAGAGATTCTGTTTTGAAACAATATTCTGGATCTGGTGGCTGTAACATAGCTTCCAGCAGAAAATGTTATTAAATGAATTAAGTTAGCTGATACTTACCACTAAAGCGATTCTGTTGTTGCTTATTGGTGTGTTGCTGTTATGTGTTGTATTGGCAGAGAATCTATGCCAGTCTTTCAGTATCAGTTTAATACAGAAGCTGAAAATCCATTGAGCAAGTGATCTTAGAAAAAGCAATAGGAAAAGCCTTTAAAATTATTTTAAAAAGAAACCCTGGGTCTATTAAAACATTTGGTAAGGGTTAGAATTCTGATTTATTATTACCTGGTTAAACCCCTGTGTCTGAGTTGGTGGATGAGTGTGTATATATTCATGTTCTTGTTTTCCACCTTCAGATGAGAAGATCTGAAGAATTCAGGAAATGTGAACACAGGAGGTGCATTGAAAAGGATGCTTGTATTAAGTATTGCAGAAAAGTCAGTTACTGGGAGCTGCACTGAGTGCCGAGGAAAGGTTTCATCCAGGATTGTTTTACCTGTAGGCTAAAGGAAATTATGGGTTGAAGAAAACTCCATAGCAAATTTGTCTTCCCCAGAGCAGGAGCTGAATGAACAGCTTTGAAACAGATCATCTGCTACTGTGAATCAGGCAATCAGGAAACTTTAATCCTGTTCCAGAGGATAGACACAGGGACAGGCTCATTTTTTTTGAAAAGAAGGCATGGTTGAGGGGAAGAAGACTGAGGGCAGGACTGAAAATTATTGAGGCTGAAATACTTTTGTACACAGAGATAAAATGGGAAGAGATTTGATTCTGAAAAATGTGTTTCTTATTCATAGGTTTGGGGGGCTTTTTTATGGAGTTGGGAGGGGTTGGTTTTTTGGTTGGTTGGTTGGTTTTTTAGCTAGGGTATATTAAAAATACATGGCTGTTATGTCACAAAAAGGAATTAGAGGAGCCCATGTCATTTGTGATTATTTCCATGTTAATTGCCTAGTTTGAAAAGCTTAACCCTTTTTTAAAATTTAAAAGAGACATTTTGTAAGCCTGGATTTCTTCTAGGAAATGGACTATTTTTTTGAATGATGATGGTGGAAAAGCTCTGCTCTCTCCTTGATCGCCGGGGTGAGGAGTGTGCCTCCTCCTTATTATCTGCGATGGGAAGCAGTCACATAGTGCTCTTTTGCTTTTAATAAATGTCTCGGCTTCCAGAATAGATGGGAATAGCCAGCTGACACGTTAAGTTCTTGATTTGATGGTACACAAAATCTCTTTGAAAGTCACACTGAGAACATGCTTAGTGTATTTTGTCTTATGTTCCATCATGGAGATTTAAAAACATATAGCCCAGAACTGGGTCGTCTGTGAACTCATTGCCCATATAGAGAAGCCTGTATGTAGAAGAATATCATAAAATGGGTGTGAGCCTCTCTCAGTCCTCCTGCCAGGCAATGGGTGTAATCCCATAACTGCACTCACAGACATGACTGTAGGAGACTCTCTGAGTGCTCAAGCTTTTCTGCTTGCTCTTGGCCATCAGCAGTCCTGTACCTTTCATGACTCCTCACAAACATCATTTTGAGAGGAAGGAAAACTTGCACACTTAGAGGTGAGCCTGGTGAAGAAGTGGTTGGTTCAAGTACTCGAGGACCAGTACAACTTGGGAAACAAACACAAGGCCCATTTTCCTGTAGGAGTTTCATCTCTGTTTACACTTAAACTTGTGATTTTGTACCACAGCCAGTGGGGAAAACTGGTGCACAAACAAGTTTGTTTATGCAGGAGTTGCAGGTAACCAGTGCCTTGTGATACGGTGTAAGAACAACACCTGCCTGAAGCAAGCTGGCTGAATAAAACAACCAGCACAACCCCTTCGAAACTGATAAGGAGAAGGGTTGATGTTGTTTGGAGGAAATGGTTATTCAGATTGAGAAACTGGTCATTAGGCAATGAAGATGGAAAGGGAAGGTGGAGAGCTGGGAATGCTGTTTGCCATGCATAAGTACAGAAGGAGTATCAGTAACACCAAATATAGACTAACAAGAGGGTTGGAGTTTCTGCTAAGAGGACTATGGTTCAAGTGTGAAGTTGTTGTTAAGCAGAAATGTGTTAGAGATTGGCAGATGCCCACTGTAAGAACAGAACCACTGTAATTAGCAGTCACATCACAAAAGCAGAAAGCATTCATTGACTGGGGTGAGAAATTCCTCAAGGCAAATAGTTCTCAGACCTTCCTTTGAAAGATGTGGAGGCCAAGCTTGTCTGGCTCATTGTCCTCTCAAGCTCTGACTAGATACATGAACCAGAAGGGATTTTTGAGTTTTTCTGTCAACCTACCTTCTGGGATACCAAGGGCTTCAAACAAGGCATGGAAAACTTCCTTCAAGGACTCACTTCTCCCTTACTGATGCCTAGAAAGTGGTCTGTTCTTTTCCTTCTCAGGGAAGGGGTCCCTGTGCCAGTTACCACCACAAGTTCACAAGTTAGCAAATGAAGTTCCCTCAGGTTTGAGCAGACAGAAGAAATTTTAATTGAGATCCTTAAGTCTGCAACCCCGTGGGCAGTCCAATGCCAGGAAAAAGATTATTAGCATATTGCCAGGGATGCTCAGTATGATCAGCCCTTAACAATGAGTTTCTTCAATTAAGCTGAATGACAAAAATGACAAACCCTTTTCAGTGCCAGTGGAGATCAATCTGGAGGTAATGTTGTATGTGACTGCAGGCATTACACTGGATTTTTCCTGCCAGCAGTTGAATGGTCTGGTCAACTTGTGCAACAAACTTCAGCAGTTAGTAGAGAACATCTCAAGATCTGTAGTGTAAAAGACATGATAAATTTTAGGAGGCAGAAGCCAAGAGCATCCAAGACCTTCTCTTTGCCATTCTGCTGCTGGCTGTCCCACTGCCAGAGAGTGAGATCTGCAAATCACTCCTATAATGGCCACTTAGAAAATACATTTGAACTTTCTTTCAAACATTATGTTCCTTCAGGGTCGAGTTAATTGTTTTCTCTCATTTAATGTCTCCAGTTATGGTCAAAGAATTAGGATGTAGGATAGACACAGAAGCTAAAAATTTCAGCAAGGCAGTTTTTATTTCTTTATTATAGTTGTCTGTTCATACTGTCTTCAGCATGGGTACTCCTTGGGCTTATTATTGATGATGAACAAGAACAGACTGTGCAGAGACTAACACAGATGGTTGTAGCCTCAAGACTTGATGAGCTGTAACCAAAGAAAATAAATCTCTGCTCTGAAGGAGAGCCTTACACAACAGAACTCCACGTGGCTCAGCTGTATTCAAAATGGAATATTAAAATTGCTGAGCAAAGAATTGAATGGCTCCTGTTGGGAATAGCCGTCTGTATGGGTAAGTTGCTTACCACAGCCTCTCAGATGGAAAAAACTCAACTATATTGTTTTCTTTTGGGTTAAAACAAACAAACAAACCCATAAAACAAATCCTCTGTGATTCAGAAATGTTTGGAGAGAGGCAGTGTAGTTCACCAGAGCAAATTCTGAATTGCAAAGGCAGCGTGACTGGAACTTTTGACAGAGGAGCCCTTAACCTCCTGTGTCAGAAATTGGTGTAAAAGCTAGAAAATAATTTCCCCTTTCCCTTCAAAATATCTCTTATTTTTTTACTCTTCTTGTTTCTGAAAACGTGATGCAACGGCACCATTCTGTTCCAAACTCCTCTTTAAAACCATAGAAAGTCAGTTTTAAAGGAGTATATGCACAGGAAAACAGCTCAGATGATTGTGTAACCTCTTGCTTCCAGCATCTCAAGCTTCAGCAGGTCATGGGAAAATGGAATTTTCTAGACTAAAGGTAGCCTAGGTCTGTTACCCTGTTTTGCACCATGAGTTAACCCTCATCTTTTAAACTGATGCAAATTAAATCTGCTGTATCAGTCATGATACTCACTTCACTTTGTATGAGCTTTAGGCTAGATATAGCTCCTATAAACAGATGGCTGTCCTGATGGCAATGCCTTAGGCTGTGACTTCAGCTAGGAGAAGGAAAATAATGGAATATTATGTTGCACCAGATCCCAGTCCATGCAATCTTTTCATCCAAAGGTAAAGGTTTTTCAAGTGTTTGTGTTTCTTAGGGAAAGGAGAGAAGGGAACATGCTCTTAAAGAGCCCATGCCTTTCATGTTGTGGTCTCTCTGAGAGACTTCACGAACTCACTTCATGAAAAATTCTTTCATGGGCTGGATATTTGGCTATCTTGCCTTAATAGGAAGGTACAAAGTACCCTGAAATATTTTTGACTACTCCAAAAATATGTTCTTGCTATAGAATTCTATCATAATTTTCCAAGTAACAGTTTAAAAACAAACAATAAAGCAAGACCATGGCATGAGATTTCAGCTGGAGCATTCTTTAAGGTTTTGGAATTTTGTAGGGGTTAGGAGGGGCGGTTAGATGTAGACTCCATTAAGTTTCCAAATCTTCATACTGGTTTCCTCCAGTATCCTCTTATATTCTATAATAGTCTTATATAAATAACTATAATTATGGTTATTCTTTTACTTTATTGCTACACTGTTAACTACCAAAAAAAAATCATACCAGGACAGTACTGTTGCTGTATCAATCAGTGGGTTTAAGAGCAGCAATTCTGCTTGTTTTTACAGCTTTTAACTTGATTATTTTCCCCTCAAGAATTCTATTGCTAGGCTGTAAGCTTGGTTGTGATTTGAAAAGTCTGTCCAACTGATTTACAGCAGCAATCCAGGTGTTCATGGGTTTCCATGTGCCTTGATGGCCTTCTCTAAAGTCTGGTCAGGTCTTCAGTGAAGGCTACTAAGATGACTTCTCTCAGCTCTTTATTCTAAGGAAATTGCAGAGTGATGTCTCTGAGATTCCTGCCATTTTCTCAAACCTACTGGGGTGCACAAAAGTGGGCAGGGGAGGCCTGGATGTCATCAGATATGTCTCAAATCTTTAACAGTTGAATAACTTGGGTGGTTAGCAAATTTAAAATCACAATGACAGTTATCGTATTGCATGTGTTTGGTTTTGCTGAATGTCTGAACTTCCTGCTGGTGAGAAATATTTCAGTTTCTCAGCCCTGTGGCCTTGCAGATGTTAATGCTGTCTTCCTTCATCTTTCTCCCTAAAGATCTGCTTTGGGTCGCAGACTGCCATTTCTTTAACATTTGTAATAATTGTGCTGCCACCATCAATTAAATTATCTAGATATTTTCTTCCTGGTCTCCTGCAGCTTTAATCCTGCAGCTTTAATCCGAAACTTTCCATTTTCCTGTCCATGACACCATCACAGCCTGAACAGGGTCCAATTTTCCATTAATGGACACAGCAGGCTTTTAAAATAAATCAGACAAAGGGTGGAGTCTGCAGCTCCGGATGCACTGTGTGAATGAGTTGGCCAGACCCTTCTCCCAGCACCGCACCAGCTTCTTTCTGTTTATCTTTGTACTTATTGAAATAATAAAAGGTAAACTAAAAGTGGGGGGGG
>VXBA01004822.1:783223-860884 GCA_013399895.1 Serilophus lunatus | reverse complement strand
AAGGAAAAAAAAAAGCCTAAACAGCAATAGTCAAGAGAAAAGCACATAAAAAGGAATGAAAGAGGAAATGGGATTGTATAGTTCTTAATCCATCTGCACAATCCATAATTTAAACTGCGGTATCTGAAATGTTCCTTGGAGAGCACATATGAATACAATGCCTCCTATGCTCCACTGACTGACAGAGGTCTGACTAGGGATGATATTTCTTAGGTTTGAAGAAATGAAAGATTCTGTACTGAACAAAAAAAAAAAAAAGCAATTTTTTCTTATTTGAGGATTGTTGTCTTAATTCAACTCCATTCTGTACAAATACATAGGTTGCCCTGGACATCTTGCAGAGTTTTCTGTTCAGAAAACATAAGCAAACCTCTCAGGCTGTCATGGGAGATTAGCATTTTGCAGTTCTGGTGTTGGCTTTCTGTACATTGTCATCTTTGCCCATGGAAATACCCCAGATGTTGATGCCATCCAGTCTCTGCTGCTCATTGGATGATATTTCAAGATAGCTGGGAGGATGTCACTCTGGAAGAAGGCATTAAATAATGAAATTCTAATACCCTACTGATGTTTGGAAATATGTTGGACTTTGTCCACCTGAAATGTCTAGATCTATGCTTGGATATTTTGTTAAAATGCCTGTGCTCCATGAGGAGTGACTGTGCAGTCAGTTTGTGGGTTGCATCACGGGAGGTCACAGCAGAGACCAAGCCCTCTTTGAATAGCTCACTTTTGACCTTGAAGGCAGAAGGAAGGTTGCTAATGGTTGCATTTCAATCATGCTGTTCATTCAGCACTCTCTTAGTCCCCTCACATCTTGTGGGAGAAGACAGATCCATTTCTTAAGAAGAGAATGATGATGAAGAAGATGATGATGACAATAATGACAATGATGATGAGTCATTGTTTCAATTCTCCCTTCTGGATATGTGTTCAACATGCCTCAGTTCTCCCTTCTCCTCTACGAAGGATTTCCATTTAAAGGAGCAAAGCCTGGTCTTGTATGCAACCAAGAGGTAGCCAATGTATACAGTGAGAACCAGGCCCACCGTGTGCTCCTGCCCTGTACTGAGGACAGAGCTGCATCTTTCCCAGTTAAGAAGAACTGCACAAGGCAGTTTAATGGACAGGTGTTGATTGCTTTGCAGGCTGTTCTCCCACTTATGAATGTGGGGCGATGCAAGGAAGGCGTCTAGAGTTCAGGTTCCTGGTTAGGGGTGTGCTGCAGGAACATCCAGCTGCTGGCAAGTGGGCAGGGACTGGGGAAACAGCATGGTCTAGACCATTAATCCAACTCAGATGGTAGCAATTCAGTCATTTTGGCTCTGAGTGGGATGAGAGTAGTTTAGAAATAAAAGCCTTTTATCTATCTTTTTAAAACTTTACAACTACAATGTTTCTACATGAAGTTTTTATCTTTTTTTTTTTTTAAATTTCTTTTGTTGCCAGCAGAAAATGGAAACCACAGCCTCACGTTGTTTTCTGCATATTTATATTTTTGTGAACCGTTCCTCCTTCCCTCACACAGCCTGTCAAACTGTTCAGCTCTGCAATTGTTCTGCATCTATTTTTGGTATGTTATCTTCCTTCTCCATCCAAAGTGGCTGTTTATTAAAAAGCATGTTGAGGTGTGAAGGGCTAGGGAACACAGAATATGCTGATTTCTCAGCCAGGGACTGCCATGAGTATTCCTTGTAAAGGGGGAGCACACCAGCATGTAAGTCTCGTGCTTACCATTTGATAAGGTTGCTCTTTTTTTAGCACTCTATAAATACGTTGAGATTTGCCATTTTACCTGCCTTTTATTCTAATTTGGCTGTATGCAATACAAAGTGTGAGATAAGGAGAAGGAGCTGAGACCTGTGCACTCCCAGGGATTCCAAATGTACAAACGGATGGACAGAAATTTAGGGGCTAGGATGAGGACCTTTTACTTTTCTGGTGTGAGAGACTAAAAGCTGTCATTTTTTACAAAGCAGTGCCTTTGTCCTTTGTAAAAACCCAGCATAGTGCAGCCCTGTGGGCAACATAAATGGTGTGGCAACAGAGGAGAAACAGGTGGCTTGAGTTAGTCTAGATGTCTTCCAACCTTTCCTTGTTATGTGGCTCACCTTAAAGAAAACCTTGTCTTTAAAGCTCAATCTAAAACCTAAGAGAAAATCCCAGTAAACTAGTCTTTGATTTTGAACAGAGGTGATTTAATACTGGTTTGTAAATAAACTCTTCTGCCTCTTCATCCTTTTGCTCTCACAGTCAACACTTAAAAACCTTCTAGCTATTGGTAAAGGGAAGCGGTGGGGAAGAGGGAAACTTGCCCTTTGTATCTGTATATGCTCAGAAGAAAGTGAGAGAAGAGCATAAAGGCTAGCTCATGGATGCTGGTGCACCGAAAATGAGGGAAGATTAGGCCTCATGACAGTGGTCCTGAAAACCTGGCTTCTTCCCCAGTAGTCATACCCACTGATGTTAGCCAAGGCAACACTTCACTGCACTTGGATTGGTTTTCTTGCCTCTACTTTCTCCTTTTATTATGTTGCTTAACTAAGTGCCAGAACTTGGTTAAGAATTGCATCTGCTGCTGAGGACCCTCCGCCCCAGAGTTCCTATAGGGGAAACAGTCCAGTTTCAGGGTAGATGGAATACTGACACGAGTTCAAAAAGTTATAAAGTGGTCACCAATGAAACCTGACTGCAAACTGGAGGGCTTCTTCAGGTTTGAATAATTAAGTCCTGCAGCATCTGTCTAAACAGTGTAGCAGTTTAAGATGATGCTCAGCAATATTACAGAAGGGGTGTATGACAGGCTAGATGAACTTGTAGAAAGGGCAACTTAGGATAGTAGCCAATATTTAGGTTCTGCTAATGGAAGTACTTGCTGCTTAAGTCAGCAGCAACTTTGGCAATTTCTTGGTTCACCCCTGCCTTACTTTGAAGGTATGCAGGACATTTTCCAGGCTCACAGCTCCTGCTCTTTTCCCAGTATCACGCTATGAGCCTTGCTTCTCCTCGCTCTGTTGGTCCTTGTATTTGCTGCTGAGGTTGCAGCAAGGCATTTGGGTTGTCTTGAAGTGACTGAAAAGCTCTCCTCTGAGCTCATCCAGACCAGCAGGCTCCAGGCTAAGGCAGGGGATGTCTAGCTGTAGGGGCTCATCGTGAAGTTGGTGCGAAGGATTATGGTTTAGGATTTCAGAAAGGTCTTTTTGCTTTGCATACATTCTGTGAAGGGGGTGCATCTGAAGTTCCTTTTTTTCTCCCTTTTCCCACTTTTCACTAGAGTTTACAACGGGAAATGAACAAATGAAGTTCAAATCTGCTTCCCACGCTCCTTCCCTCCCTTCCCAAAGGCACAACTTGGGGCAGATTTCATTCTCAGCCAGTGATGTTGGCATTGTTACTGTGATTGCTCAGTATCTCACCTCACTAAACTACTTTTAACTTTTTTTTTTTTTTAATGTTTATTGTGAGGCCTGGTGCCAAAATCCCTTAGTGTCGTGGGAAGGTGTAATCATCTCTTAACAAACTACTCCTCACTGCTTCCACAGAAGTCTTGCACTGTGAGCTCATTTTAGGAATCTGGAGCAATGAGCTGAAGTTGTATCATTTAAATATGTTACAAACTATCCCAAAGAAGCTGTTGCCAGTTAATAAGCAGTTTTGGAAAATGATTTCTAAGTATCTTTCTGTATGTTTGTGTGTTCTGGGGTTTGTGTAAATTATGCTGATGTTTGTATTGTTACAAATACAACTTACAGTTGAGGGTCTCTGGAGAGATGGGTGAAGGTAGGGAGCCTAAACTTTTCCAGAACTTTATCAATGTGGAATAAAAACGCACAGTAAATGGATGTTGCTTGGTGGGACCACCTAGATAGGTGTTTGATGTAGGGGGTGTCATAGGTGAAAAAACAGCTTGAATGCCAACAGGTGGTGGGCAATTTGGAGTGCACGGACATGAATGTCCAAAACTGAACTTTCAACCTTCAAAGAGGAAGCAGCTCCTTGTGAACTACAACTGGTATGTGAGCTAGGTGTAAATTTTACTACCACCTGGACTAAACCAAAGTGGCATATTCCAAATTCTCGAGTGAACAAGGAATCACGAGACACAAGCAATGCCAAAGAGCCTGCTTATGCCTCATCCTCCTGCATAACAAGAGTTTGGACTTAGAGAACCTGGTCCTGACAGCTCCAGAAGGAGGTGCTGGAGCCAAAGAAAGGTTTTAAATTCCAACAGACCCAAAACAATGGTCTGGAAGGTTAAGATCTTGGCTTTAGGAAAGATCCTGGGAGTGTGGGCTCTGCAGGGAACTGAATGCCAGGAGATGGTGAGGGCCCTTGGGAAATCCCACCATTGGCATATTATGTATGTCCCAGGAGAAGACAAAAACATACAGACGAGAGATGGAATAGCTTTACATGCTGTCACTGGTGGAAAAGAGTCTGGGTTTTTCAAATTTTTTTTTAAAACTTTTATTAATTTTTTAGAAAAGGAATAAACTCTGCATGGTAGAGTGTATGGTATGGAATTTCAAAACAGAACAAGTGATATGGAATGGATTATTTTCCTAAACTATTTAAAGTTGAACCTAAAATCATTTGTAAATCAACACTCATTGCCATGTAAGACAAAGGAAAACAATCAACACATTTTTTGTTTGGTACAGATTTTCTCTATCACTTCAGCCTGAATTTTCCCAGGACTGGGGAGAAAAGGGGGGCAAATTCTGCCCATTGTCCTAATCATAATTGTACTGACCAAGCTTTGTGCTCTGAGATCTAGCATCATATGGCTTTATATGCGTTCCTAAGTGAACAGTGCAACATCATCACCATCTTAAGTGTTTATTCCACATTCAAACTGTAACTGAACATCATTCTGAAACACTCTTCCGCCCCCAAAACAACAACAGTGAAAGCAGAAAGTCTCCAGCAATTAGATTTCATCCCAGAAATCTATGTAAACTGTAGATCAGGGTTGGGTAGCAGCACAGAAGACAAAAGATGTGACAGCATGATTCAATAGTGTCTCTAAAGACTACTGTAAGACTGTCATTCTTTAGTCTGCATCTTGCAATCACAATTTGCTTTTTCCCTGCAATGCTAAAAAACAATATAAGAAATCTGACTCAAAAGCAAAAGGTAGAAGCCTTTACAGAAAGGTAAATCTTCTGCTTAGCTTTGAGTGGTCGCTATTAAAAAGAGATCTCTGCAATCAGAAACAAATCTTGAATGTATATATACACGATTTCAGTGGAAAGGGACACGGCCAAGGATGGAAGCTTCCCTAGCAGACCCACAGACCATTTTGGCTTGTAGGTCAACACTACACCACCTTTTTGGTCTGAATAAACCAGTAGGGAAGCCATAGGCTCCAGGTATGCTCCAGGCTCTTGGCTTCTCTGTTCCTTGTGTTCCTGTGTGGGGGCCAGGAGAAGGAGGAGGAGGAGGGAGTAAGAGTGCTGTCAAGGCCCCCCTCTCCTCACTTTGCAGCTGGCTGAGTGATGCGTGGGTTGCAGTGACAAGGGGTGTTACACTGGGAAGGTTTAAGTGCACACTTTTCTCTTTACCCCCTCCTCCCCAATCCTATTGGAATGTATCTAAACCAGTCATCAGATAAGTATTAATAATAACCATAAGCTAGCATAGTCACCCTCCCCCTTAAAATGGGGAGAGAGCAATAGCATCAAACAAATTCCCATTTGTACTGACAATGTGTAACCTTTCCAGATCCTGTAGAGCAATTGTATGCAGGCTTTTTTTTTTTCTTACTAGAATTTAAGGGAGTCAAAGTTGGTAAAGAAACTGGATGTTTCCTGGCCTAACTGAAGGAAATGATAAAACCGATTAAAGTAAGAGCAAAAGAAAGTAAGCATTAGTGTGTTTACATCTTCTGGTATGTCCCACTTTTCTACATTCTGCTCACAAGCCCTTTCCATACTCTGAGCAAGCACTCCCAAACTTAGAGAGGTAAGGCTTCAGCTAAAATCTCACAGTTGAGATTATTATTTATTTTATATAATTACCACAAATGTAATAAGTTGACTTTAGCAGATCCATGTGGGGCACGTAGAGGGCAAGGCTTGTTAAGTGAACCAGCACAGGAGAAGATTGGACAGGGTGTGATCCCACATGATAACAGTGATTGAACAATGTCTGTAAGCATGGCACTGGCTTAGTGTGTATATAGCATTGGGAGCTTGGATTAAGCCCTCAAGCTTTCTGGGTGTCCAGTCAGGACCAGGGAAGCTGCAAGAAGTTTTACTGTAAAACTCCAGGACTGAAATGCCTAAAGGAACTGGATCTCTTAACTTCAATGGGCACACATTTTAGGTTTTGCACAGTCAATTCTAATTAAAAACCTGAAACTTTAATGGCTGATGCCCCTGCTGTTGGATCCTTAAGACACCCGTTATGCTGCTGAGCCCTACTCTTTTTTATTTTTAATAAAACACTGTTTTAAGATAGAGCACAATAAATGTGCTTATTACGCACTCTAACATAGAGCACAGAAATACAACACTACAGAGTGCAAGTCTAACCATCTCCACAGTGGGAAAAGTGCGAAGGTTAAAAATATGCATGTGGCTTAACACAAGATATTTTTAAAAAACATGACATGGAAATCTTATACTAATGCTTTCATCTTTACCACAAACACGACTGAAAACTTAAGGTCAGTTGCTGATCCTTCTCTTGCAGTAGTAGTGTAATCCTTTCAAAGGTACAATGTTGGAAAGATCAGAGAATAAAAAACACAAGTGTCCAAATATGATCCCATTTACCACTTTTCCAGTAGTTATGTTTTTCAAGAAGTAAATGTGTAAGGTTACCTTGATCTTCACCATCAGTAACTGATACACTTGGAAACAGCTAAGCCAACCACCTGGACTGAGATCAGTTTGGTGTCGCACACGCACACACACACAGATACGCACACAAACACCCCACAGGAAAAAGTGCACTTTCAATTGCTGATACAAAAATAGATTGGCACATTCTTTTTGACACAGTGAAGATATCTTCTTTAAAAGCTTTTCACTTTGAGAAGTCCTCTTGGAATTTGCAGCAGGTCTGTAGAAAAAGCACTGTGAGAATGCACTCAGTGGGCTTCCAGGGTTTGTGTGATAGAGAGAGGGGTGGACATGGAGGCTGCCCTTCTAATTTTTGCCTGCTTTAATAGCTGTAGTCCCTGCAGACAGGCTCAGTCACCACCCAGTTTCAACACATGAACCATTTACCAACAGCTCAGTCTTCACCTGCTTTGAGAAAGTAATGATACGCAAATCTGTCAAAGCTGAGGGTTCTATATCGATGCAGTGTTTCCTATATGTTGCCGGAAAAACTGTTTTGGGGAGAGATAGAGAGAGAGAGAGAGAGAGAGAGAGAGAGAGTGAAGTGTTAGGAGTCTGATTTTGCATTTCCAGTAGTAACTGTGGCTCAGGAGAGCCAAGCGGGAACAGTCGGGAGCCCCTTCCCCGCTGGGCAGCCAGCGCTAGGAGTTCTGCACCAGGCGTCTGTAGTGCGGCATCACTTCATGCTCAGGAAGGTGAAGAGCAAACTCCAAGGCCACCAGCACCGGGAACTCGAAGGCGATCAGCTCTCGCCTGTTCAGCCGGAACTTCTCTTCCAGTTTCTGCAACCACAGTCGAGGGAAAAAAAAAAAAAAAAAAAAAAAAAGAAGAATGAGGATTTGCCTTTCTAGTGCTTTTCAAAACTCATGCTGCTGTCATTAAACTTCTGTCCTGATTGACGTGCATGGCTCTAGGTTTAGAAACTCAGGGTGAACTGGATGTACTGGCGCCTTACTGTGAAGGTGAACTCACAAAGTTCAGCCAGCCATGCTATTTCTGACACGCTCCTCATTTCACTCATTCCACTGCCAGAAGATACGTCTTCTACTGATCACAGTGATTACCACTGCAGGAACAGGAAACTCCTGGCTTCGTGCAAACATCGAAATCACTTGTTTAATGGAAGGCATGCATCTTGTAACTGTCCACAAATTTCCTGTGCTGCTTTTAATCGCAGATTTTCCTTTCAGCATTACACTGTCCTACAACGCCCTATTGAGGACATTATTTTTGCCACAATTAAATACATTTGATCTAAATGCAACAGAGGCAGGAGGTGTCATCTGCAACAACCATAAGAACAGTAAGTAATAGAAATCACTATCCTCAAGGGGGATGAGATGGATTTTATAGTTGGTCTTCTGCTGTAATGGACTAAACGTCCCATCAGCTCTGCTGTTTTCGCCGGATTTGGATGCTACAAGTAGGCAACCAGCTGTTCAGGGATATTTCCACCCTTCATCCTCTTCTTATGCTACTTCTCTGCCCACTGGGTCTACTCAAAAGCTCAATGTATCTTATGGATGGACCAACATTTCAGGACAGGAAGAGAAGCCAGATTTTCCAGCTCTCACTGATTTGAGGTTTTTGTGGTTATTAGAGGACTTTCTAACAAAGTGTCAACCCACCTCTGTGGCTGTGGGAGAAGGGCATGAGTCCAGTCCTGCCCTCCATCCAAGTTCTCATGTCTCTTCCACTGAATGAGCTGGTTGTAGCCACATATCCAGCTAGCTGTATAACTTTCTGTAGCACTAAATCAGATCGTTACCTTGGTGCTTGCAAAGGTTTTTGGAATAACATTCCCTCATGTTAACTTTTTCATATAGAGTGGGTAGAAGACCAAACACCTTACTCTACAAAACACAGCTGGAGTGAGGTGTTCCAATGGCAACAACTCTTTAGGTTTTCTTGCCCAAAAGCTGAACTTGATGAAAAAAATACAAATGTCTATTATCCTCCATCTGAAATCAATATCTGCATTTACCTCTCAAAGGAGAGGCCTTGCTAACACTCTTGAAAACATAATTAAAAGCAAGCTGAATTTCCTGAGGGTTTGCTTTTGACTTGTATTGACAGAATGATGGTCAGATACCCCCTCAGACCTCACAGTATCTGTCACTGGGGCCTTCTATCACATCAAACAAGCTTCCCATGCCTCTGCAGTGATATCGATCACTACTACTTCCACAAAAATGTGTAACAAAAATGATATTTAACTGGCTGTACATCTGGAAACCTAAAGGAGAGCATGTCCACTGACAAGAAGGCTTATGTAGATCACACACTGGCACTTCACGTAGAAGGAACACTGGAAACCTATGGATACGTACATCTATAAGATGCTTGACTTCATGTTTTCTGAGGTCACTGCCAATTTTGGCCGCTAAAAGAACACAAGCTCCAGCACAAAGCTTTCTATTCTGCTTGTTCAGCTTCCCCTTGAGAGCGAGCTTCTCAAAGTAGACAAAGGCCATGGCCACTGTGGGCTCTTCAAAACCACATTCTTCTTGAGCAAGCTTGCGCATTTCTCTCTTCAAGCTGAGTAAAGAGACCAGACAAGTGTGATGTGAACTGAGTTTTAAAGCATTTCTGATTTCACCCTAACAGCCATCTTTTCAGAGATTCCTGCCTAGTCAAATGGAAATAATATTAATTTATTGGGCAGATATTTTTATGCTCTGTTTTGGCGGCTCATTTCATGGCACATTTTGATCTCACTCTTCCCCTTCACTAGAAAAACTTTGACATATTTAGTAACAGTATTTCATCTGAGGTCTTATGCTGCATATGATTTGTTTAGCAACAACAGCTTGATTACTGGTGCTTTATATGCAGCTTGACTGCTGGTTATGGTTGGTCAAATACAAACTGACAGTCTTTCTATGTACTGCAGCACTGTCTGGTTACACAGCAACATGGCTCAGTTTCCTTGTGGCCACTAGGGTCAAATGAAATTATCATTACTTCAGTGGAGCAGTATGTCTACCCTGCTACACTGGAAAGAGAGATGAAATATTGCAACTTTGCTGTGAAGCTGACCACACATTTTGCTTCTGGCCACGCTTTCTCAACAAGGCACAAAAGTCATCATTTCTCTTTCCTCACTCTCTTTTAAGCTAAGTGCCATGAGCTTAGAGACTCTATTGTGTTATTTTTCTAGGTATTTTAATATAGTATACGCTCAGCTCGCATCCTCATCCCTTAGATGCCACATTTCGCACCTGACTGGTGCATGCTTGTACATTCCCCTATCCTGTTTACTCAGCCCACTAACCAAAGCAATCATCTCCTACTCTGCACCTCCGTTAGTCACTGCTCCTGGAAAATCAATCAGTGCTGTGCTTCCCCTCATGTACAGCAGGAATGAAACTGAAATGTGAGACAGCTGCATCTTGTTGCAGCCTTATCAAACTTTGCAACCTACCTTCTTATTTTACTGAGGGTTAGCTTGATGTGAGGGAACTTCTCCTTAAAGGTCTCATTCATGTCCTTCTTGAGATCTGATGGCTTCACGTAGTCTATGACCGTGGTCTGTAACATGTCAAGAGAGAATTACTCTTTTAGTTTGTAAAATCAAGATCACTCAATTCCCAGAAGCAAGGAATATCCAATGCTTTCAGGAGATGGGAAAATTATGTCTGAATTAAGGCAACAATTTGTGATTGCTCCATCAAAACAAGTGACCTGTCCAGCACAAGCCTGAACAATACACACCTCATTAGCATCCTCCAAGTACTGCTAAGAGTGACTGTAATATAAATGACGAAACCTACCTGAAGAGTCTTGTAAAGCAAAACAAAAAATCATCACAATAACCGATTTCACGACCAGATTTCGTGTGCCTATCTCCATGTAGTGCTGAGACATATCGTAAGTTTCTCTCAAACTGATTCTTTAAAGAAACTGCTGGTACAAATTCTTGACTGCCATAGCATACATTTGTGATAAAATAGATAATCAGCCTATAGGGGAAGTCACTCAGTGGAGTGAAAGGAATGCCATCATAAGTTAGGCAGTAAGTGGGCAAAAGAGTAAGGACAGCATTCAAAATGTACAGTCTATTTCCTTTGAGCTTCTTATTCCTTTTTGTTACACCCTAAGGAGTCTCCTCAAGTTGCAGAGGGTTCTCCTGGCCAATGTAATGTTAGTGTCCCCATCTATGGGTGACCAGCATTTCTTTTGTTCCCTCAGTCTTTGTTCAGGTAGCATTTCACCCAAATCTTGTCACCATTCACTTGGCCAAAATCTATCAGCTGAATGGTAAATCAACCTTTATTTTGAGAATGTGCCAATTCTCTTCTGAGCTTTGCCCCTTGGACAGAAGCAGAGAAGAGCCCCAGCTCGGGCAGCTGGAGGGACAACATCCAACTCCCTGCCAGTTTCAAGTGTGGGCAGTGGGAGAGCAGAGGTGTGCAGTGCAGTGAATTCTCTATTAACACTAAACAACGAGACGTGGAAAAAGGCATGCAAAATACTTGTTGCATGTTATGCCTTTATAGAAGATGGATTAGCTGTAATATATCCCCGTGGGAATCCAAATCAGCCAGAAAGACTGACTGTATGGGGGTTTTTGTTTTTTTCCATAAATATCCATATACTTTATCCAAAGTCTGGAAGGTCTGGGGGAAAAGAGTTCAACAACTCTAGACAGAAAGCAGACAATTCCTTCTATCTGATCATGTTGTTCTTTGGTTTCAAAATAAACATGAAGGAGAGTAAAACACACCTACCTTTTCCTGTGCTTTATTTAACAGATAAGGTACGGAAAAAATGGAGAAATATAGGAATTTAAAAGAAAGCAGAGAATGTGTTTCCCCTGAGTACCACACTGCAGGATTTGAGGTAAACATACTGTAACAGAGAGGAAAAAACCAACTACTTGTCTATGGGGTGTTGTTATAGCCATACACACATTTTAAAATGCAGGCCATTCTGTTACCTGATTTGCAGTGGGAAAAGCATTATCTGTCAGATAATTGTTCCCTGTTAGGTCCTGGCGGATAATTTTCCTGGGCACGTCACACACAGCAGTTGCCTGAAGTTGTTTTAAGTATAAATGGTTGTCTCAGCCACCTCCAGCACACTGAGGTGTTAAGCACTGGTCCAAATTTTACTCACTAAAGGGAATAACTTATTAAGGAAATTCAGTATCATTAAGGAAAGCTGCACATTATAAAAAACCCATCAAATAGGAGAAAGACACATCTTCAGCCACCCCTGCTGCCCTGCATGCATATGGATGAGCTTAAGAGCAGGTCCAGACAGACAGTGAAGTGCAGCTGAGGTTAAAAATTCATATGCTGCGTTGATGCACAGGCAGGCAATGTGCTACCATAACTGATTAAAAGAACGAGAGGAAAAGACAGGGAGGAGAAACCTTGCCGTACCCAGGACTGGTGGGGAAGGCTTCAATGGTTGTGTGTTCCTGCCTGGTTGTAATCCTGCTGAGACTGGAAGGATGTAGGCACATACCATAGCTCTTCACTGCAGACAGCTTCAGCTTCCATGTGCTTCATCTCGCCTGGCAAGGCTCAGCCCTCTGAAGCTGAAGAATTAAGATCAGACCAACTACCTCTTTCTTTTCTTTCCCTGAAACATCACTGCCTGGCCTGCCTACTCCTCGATATTGTTCCCAAAAGATCATCAACAAGTTGAGTACTTCTGACATAGATATGCTGGCAGTTTTATGCGTTAAGAAGGTTCCTCTTGGTACTGCTGCAAGAGGACACTGAAACTAGCCACATATAACTCAGATCAGTGACATCTGCCACTCAAGGTACAGAAACATTGGTCCATGCTGCTCTTGCTTACAGAGTCAAGAAAGACTAAGAATATAAAGGTTACACACTATTAAATCTAAAGATTATTTTAGTTACTACCAGTATTTTTTGGTTGTCTTGGGCAATCCTAGAAATAGCAAACTTGGTGTTACTGTGAAAAGCTACCTGATACCTTATTTCATGCTTCACTACAAACCTAACTGCCTTTTGTTTGCTCTTCATTACCACAGAGCTCTGTAGTTTTATCTTAATTATCTCCCTCAAAGCGATCATGTGTTTTTCTGGAAGACTTGCATTTGGCTCTCTCCAGATTATCTTTTTCTCTTGCCCAGAGGGGAATGCAATATGCAGGAACCTTGCCTGCATGACAGAAACCACTTTGCAGCAGAAAGGGCACAGCAACGAAGGGAGGGCCTGTCCATCCTCCAGGCTCAGCTGACAGGCTGCTTGCCAGAGAGCAAGTTTTAGTTGCTTTCACCTCTAACACGTAGGTGCCCAGCTCTGGGGGGAGATGGTGTAGAGGGGAGCAAGCCCCATAATAGCAGCAGCAGCAGCCCCCTGAGGAGCACCTTCCCCTGTGGCCGCTCTGCAGGTACTGACTTGTCTTACCTGGGACTCCTCTAGACTGGGAAATTTGCCAGAATTCAGCTAAATTCTCTTTAGAAGGAGAAAAGCTCTTTTTAGAAATTTCATTTAAAGCAAAGCACTCAAGAGGCTTGAGATTAAGCAGATGGCTTAAAACTTAAAATGGTAAAGAGGTACAGCTATTTTTAAACACAGAGATTTGTCAATTTTGTCCTGTTGATAAGAATCTCCCCTCTATAACTCTGAATACTGCTGCTTCCTGCGAGACAACAGTCTCTATGATATAAATCACAATAATGAAATCCAGATGAAAGCTGGTGTGTGCTGGGTTTGATTCATGTAACAGGATAACGGCAGCATGTTTGAACACACTGGCTCTAAGGCAGCTGTCTCATCTTGTCATTGCCACGCTGGAGAGCTCAGCTAACTGCCCTTATTCTTAAGAAAAGGATTTGTACAAGTTCTTTTTTTCTCCCTTGGTTTTTTTTTTTCTTCATAACTTCTGCAGAAGCCAAACTTTGAGCAATGAGATGCTGCTTGCCCAGTTGGTGTCTATAGAAATGCACCATGTGTACACAGGACCCTGCCCACCAGAGAGGCAGGCAGAAAAAACCCTAAAGAATATCTGTTGAGAGATAATTTAAAAGCAATGCTGAATTAACATCTGTTGAATGATTGAATCAGTTACCTCTTCAAATTGTTTCTGATCAGGCACCTGAGCACCCCTCTTGCTATTCACACCATGGCTGGGCACAGCACCCTCAGGTTTACTTAGAAATCTTGGTCCCCAACCCTGCTCCTGACCAGCGTACCACATGCACCCCACAGAAGGCTTGGCACTGAGCAGCAGCTGGCCAGCTGCTGCCCCTGCTCATGAAGAATGAAGCAGAGGAAACCTCTGAGGTGGCCCAGTGATCCACAAGAATCAGCTGGAATCTGACAAGGGAGGGCTTGGACCCAATGTTAGCCTTCTCTGCCTGCTCTCTGCTCAGCATTTATGCTTCTCTTCTTTGTTTTAGGCTATGTCATTGCACACGAGTTGCCTGCCTGTCCTAAACATAGCTGCCACGTGGAGGAGAATACACGACTGTTTGTGCAGGACAATTCTGGCATTGCCTGAGTCAAAGCACTGTTCAACACCAAGGCTTCCAATTTTAAGAAGGGATTGCAAATATTTCCCTAAAAAGAGCACAGCTTTTTTTTTTTTTAACCCAAACATGCCCTACTAGGAAGGCACTCTGTACTCCCAGAGCTGTCAGAAACATGAGCAAGGCACTGGGAACTACCAAACTCTCTGTCTCATACTGTAATCTTCAATGTTTCTAACTTCCGCCATCCAGAACCGTCTGTCTTGTTTCTCACAGCTTATTTGCACAAAACACATTTCAGTTACATATTCACCAATACTGCTTCATGGGCTCTGTTCATGTTCTCTGTATACAAAGCTGTATATTTTAGTTTGGCGATGGAAGTTGCACGAGACAAATGAAAGTCGTGATATATGGTAGCTGACAGATGCCTGGACAGCATGATGAACATTTCAGCCCAAATCTGTACTCTGCACACTTTTTGCATGGCTGGCAGTTTTGAACTTGGAGCTTAGCTTGTGTGTTATTCACAAGCATTATCAAGCAGCTGCTTTCTCATAGGAAAGCTGTATATATAGTTTTATAAATATGGGAAGAGAGAGGATGCCTGAAATGGTTGGAAAGACTGGCAGGATGAAATATTGTTGAAAATAAATCCTATTTTGGCATGCAACCAGTGAGAGATGATCTAGTCTTGGATGCCTCTATCTCCTGCTTATGAAGGATAAAACCAGAACAAAATAGGTGAATAAAATGAAATATATACTATAGGCTCTCTTCAGCAGTCATTACTGTGTACCCTTGATAAACCAACTTCATAGAGAACAGACTGATACCTGAAAGAGACTTTTGGTAGGTCAGTGCTAAGTTCTTAGCCACACCAGAAGTGAAAAGAAGTCAATGATTCTGTACTGCCTGGCTACCTTAATGCACACCATAGGTGGCCAGCTATGCACCTATTAACTGCCAGTAATCTTATTCATATACTTATGGCTGAAGATGCATATATATGGAAAATCCGGATAGAGTAAAGGTTTAAAACTGTGATGGAAAATGGGATTGGTTCCTTATTATAATTAGAATTTTTAAAAAGGGAAAAGATAGACTGAAATGTTTCTTTTGTTAGAAAAAACTCAAGGATCTTAAAGGGAAAGATTTTGAATTTCACAAAGCAAATAATCTCAAAATGGCCTCTTTGAAATTAAGTACATGGAAGGACAGCAGTTTATTTTATATTGTTAACACACTGGAATTATTCTCAATTAATACAGTGTGTCATTGTTACAAAATAGTAATTTATTGGAGCCTCAGCCAAATATAGCATCAAATGCATAGAGCACAGGGTTTAAATGTGATTATCTACCACCACTGCAACCCTCTGCTCCCTGAGACTTTTGGGTACAAGGTCAGTAGCTGATAAAAAAGCAGTATGCAGATACTTAATTTACAACTACGGAAGTGGTTTGAAGAACAGGGTGACAGCACTGAAGGACACTGGCTGTGGTGGAGTCCTCCTGACCTTGATGTTCCTTTTGAAAGACAGAACAGGGGAGTGAGAGACCAAATGCATTATATCATCATGCAGGGCTTTTGTTAGACCAAACGGCCAGTGCAGAAACCAGTTCTAATTTTAAAATCACACTGGAGGATTAAAATTTAATAAAGCGACCTGGCTGTGCTCGACACTAGTGCAGTACCTGGCAAATGCAGGCTGACAGACAGCTGCTGTAACAGCACTGCAGACTTTTGTGACATGCTTTTTTTTTATTAGTGGCATAGAGATGGCAATTTAATTTTATATAATTAAAACAATACACTGAAGTTTTAGTTCAGTACCCAAACCTAGTTCCACGTGTATCCTTTGAGCATGGACAGATGGATATTTCAAGGATGTTATTATAGAAGGGTCACTCAAAGTCAAGGCACAACTCATCTGGGCTTTTCTTCTTTTGCTGCAAGTTTTGGCCACACACAGTGGCCAACTGACATGCTCCTGTGTTCCTGTGTTGCCAGCAAAAGCAGGACAGCAGGGTCAGCCTTATGCCTGTTGAGAGTGAGTTTTCCACTTCTTCACAGAAGCAGTTTCTACTAGAAAGAATGCAGGGAGACCATAGAGGCATTGATGAGTCTGTACATTTACTAGTCAACGTGACATTCTAGGAAAAAAATTACTGCCCTGTCTGGTAGATAAAGTTCCTGTTCTACAGAGACTTAAGAATCTGAAAGAATTCCTGTTTTAGCAGTATCAGCCAGGAAGACATCTGTTAACCATGACATGATGTTTCCCTCCTCCCTCCACCCCCCAGCATGAAATTTTTCTACCTCTCACTGTTTGTTTATACTGGGGCAGAGATTGCAGGCTCTCCTACAAAGACCACACAAAATTAAATAATTTCTCTAGGATAGACCAGAGTTTAAATATAACTAATACAACCAATAGAAGCTGCAGAATGTATGTTGGAAAATACTAAAGAAGACTTTCAGAATTGTCCCAACAAGCAATTTGTGGGTATTACTTTTAGAAATGCGACAGGGAAGTCAGGAACTTCACTACAGAAGAAAAGTCCAAAATGAAAGTACTTCTTCCCTACAACTATCTTTAAGGAGAAAGCTCAGTTCCTCCTTGAAAACAGTTGAGGACTTGCAGTTACAGCTCCTCTGCAAGTCAGGACTAATTCAGCCCAGTAAAATTAAAAGACTATAAAGTCAACGTCAGTGATAATAAATTTGGGCTCCACAAAAATAAGAGCACATTGAGCGCTAGTTGCATATTTCTGAGTAAAATCTAAACTGGACCACACATTTTGTCCATCTTATGCCTCAGGATAAAACCTGCAGTGTTTACTGGTGCAGCATTCACACAGACCTCACCAGAGCTTTCCCAGTGGAGGAATCCTGGCCTGCAAAGCATGAGCCAGGAGCCAGGCTCATGGGAATAATATCAGTGCACGTAGCTCTATCCCGCAGTCAGTGCCGCAGCCCAGCATCCACTCCTCTCGCACACCTTCCCCCCCCCATTAATTGCTCTGACATCCATAAGGAGGGGTGAGGGGAGTATCTACAAGCTTGCAGCTGTCAAGCATTAATGCTAAATCCTCGCCAAGTAACGTAACTTTAATTACAAGCCACAGCTCTCCACTCACAACAAAATGTTGGGCGCTGACATCAGAGCCGCCCTCAGCTGCTCCGGCACTTGCGAGAGGCAGTAATTACAGCTATGTTCCACTCACGACCAGAGCCTGCTCTCAATCTCTGTTCAGCAGCTCTACAGCTCTGTGGTCATTTGGCTGAGATGTGTCACTACCACAATGGCTGTGCTTGGTCAGGAAAAAAACACAGGTTTCTCGTTGGTCCCAGACTGCAATTTGCTTTAATTGCAGCATATGCCAATTTTGATATTTGGGGAAGAAAATGACTTGAAATTGCAGCCTATTGTGCTCCTGCTAACACTGATGTGAACTGCAGAGAGGGAAAATGCCAGTTGAGTCAGGGAAGTCTAAAATGGATGTGAGTAAAGTCTCCTACATAGCCAATATTGCCTTATGTTCACCAGGTCTATGGACAAGCCCTCTTTGCCTGATTGCATATTCTTATTTAACATGCAAGCTACCAGGACACTCTGGCACTACATTTTCTCTCCTCTCTTGGCTGTGGGAAACACCAGCCCCTTGTGAAATCTTTCAGCTGAGCTGAAGAACAACTACACATTCTTCAGTTTCTTGCAGAGCTGTGAAGCTCCTGCATGGCATCACAGCTACACTGCTTCGATCACAGGCAGGTGAAATCCTAGAACAAAAATGCTCTTGGCACGTTCCTACGGTTCCAACTAACAAAAGAAACACGCCACTTAATGTCCTTCAGCTCTTTCTTAGATTAGTGCCTGCCTTCAGAGAGACATGAGAATGCTGCAGACCCTCAGGCAGTGCTGAAGAAGTGACATCTGGAAGGTAAATCCAGGCCAACCCCCCTCCCCCCCGTTTCCCCGTCCCCCTGCCAAAATGTCAAATACGCTATTTTTCTAGACCCAGTAATAATTAACACCTAGAGAAAAACAAAAAGCAAGGAGATCCTTGTCAATGCAGATATACTCTAGATAAACAATAATACTGATTTTAACAGTCACTCTTGAAGTGTACTTTTCACCTTTGAAGTATCTAGGCATACCTCTGTCACAGTGAAAATTCCCTCTCTGCTCCTTTTAGCAATAGAAGTAAAAATATAAACCTCAAAATGCTGTGGTCAACCAGCATAGGGAGAAAAAGGGCATTGAACCCTCACTCCCGAATGGAGACCTCCCTTGCATGAGACTATCCTGGCTGCCTGATTTTGACTCACCCAATCATATCCATCACAACACCAACTTGAAAAGGGATCAAAGACCTCAGGTGATCCTACAGGACTTATACTGCCTGGTGCATATTTGCAGACTGAGGAAGGTCAGAAACATAACCATGACTGCTAGAGCTATGTTCACTTTGGATGTTGGCTAACAATGTCTTTCTCTCTGAGGGAAGACAGTTCCCTGTTCATGACAGTAACCACATCCAAACCACATCAAATATTTTCCCACATAGATGTAACTGCCATAAAAGGTTGTCGCTTTGTGGGTTGGCAGCCAAAAAATAACTTGCCAACCCTTAGAGGAAAGCTGGCCAGAAGTAAGCAGAGAGCTTTCTGGACTTCCCATTTGAAAATCTAGCATAAACACACCCTTAGAGCTCAATTAAGCCTCTGTGTGCAACAGGCAGAAAGCTCCTGCTAGCAAAGAGATAATCTTCAATCTACATGAAACATTTAAAATTCATTTTAAAGAAGGAGCATCCAAGAGCAAAATTACCCCCAGGGTGGAGAGCAGATGAGAACATACAAAGACTATCTCTTCACATACATTAGCAGTTTCTTAAATAATATCTTCTGCTTCAAGTTAAGCAAGAACAAGGACAACACTTAAGATGTTGGTGTTTCAAATCCTATCATATTTGTATATAGATAAGAGTACTAGGTCACTGCTTCAGGGGGAAAAAAGAAGAATCTTTATTGCCTCCTGCTACTCTGGATGTATAATCCAGACTGATATATGTTCACATGTGCATGACTGCAGCAGTCCTACCAAAACAGCACACCAAAGTCTACAGACATGATAAAACCAAAAAAAGGCTATATAAGTCTCCCTCCATGGAAAACATTGAGTTACAACACAGAGCAAGGAACATTTATGCCTATGTATTGTTAAGGGTTTGGATATAGCGAGAAATACACAGGCTCTGCTCATAATTGCTGCAATTAAAGGAAGGACTATCCCATGGTGAAATAAATACCTGGGGAAAAAAGCTGTTTGGAGGAGGCAATGATAAGCATCAAAACACAGTGCTGCTTCATGACTTCAGAAAGAACCCAATGGGTATCCTCCTATGTTGGAATAGATGCCAATTTGAGGAAGTATAAATTTTCCTCTGAATGCGAGAGAATGAACACACTGTTTGAACAAGCCTTTCATCTAAAGCATTTATGAAATACAGTGGTAATAAAAGCCTTTACTTTTGTAATACCTCCACAAGTTTGTTTTAACATGTCCTGGTAAGTAACCGTGATTTAGAACAAAGCATTCCAAACAGCTGTTATTAATAGATGAAAAATAATGATAATCTTCTGAAAATACAGCCAAAAGAACCTCAACCTTCAAAATTTTGTTACCAAAATTTATCTGTACTACACCAAATCACTTACCATATATGAAGGAAATATTAAAACCCGTTTATGTTTGCCACATGGCCATTGGGGATCATCTAAAAGATTTGGGTCGTATTCAACAAAGTCTCCCAGGTCACTACCTATAAAACAACAGTAAATATAAAAAAATAGTTCATTACGTAAAGAAATACCTGGACTTAACAGAAGTGACAAACGAGTTCACAGATAATGCACAATAATATCTTCATTCAAGATTTTTGGACGAGATGAAGAATTGCTCTAAATCCTTAAAATTTGAAATATTTCTACACTAATGTGATTTGCACAGATATAGGGGGTGTACAGCTTATTAATTACCTGGCAAATGTGAATTTAGGGCTTAGAGAACTGCAAAATTATAAAAAGCTCCACAGTGACTTTTATTCCCGGCAACAAGTTTTTGTCTGTTTATGCAAACATTTTGATTTGTTTCATTTATCATGCCAAAATATCTTAAGCATATAGTGCTTTGGCTTATGTTTTGTGTCCAGTTTTGTAAACACAGCCCTTTCCAGCCTCATAAAGGTCACAAGTGGAATTTACACCTTCAGCTTATGACTACTGTGTTGCCACTGTAAATTTTCCATAGCAAAGGAAGGTAAAGATAAGCCAGATGCAGGAGGAACAAACAATGCCAATGACAGGAGGAGGCATGTTGAGTGCCATCAGGGGCTTGTTTATTTAACTTTCTGTCATCGATAAGCAAGCTTTGCTAAAGAAATGCTGAACGAACTGTGTTCTACCCACAATGTGAGACTATATTTTGCTTAATTTGAGCTAAGAGGGGGACTAAAACGCATATCCATCCTTCACAATAACTATCATCAGCGTATCCAAAGATATTAAAACAAACCTCCTAAAAAATTACCTGCATCAATGCTCCCCTGGGTGCTGTTAGCTCTTGCCAAAGAAAGGCTACGATGGCTTGCATTGCGAAACTGGGAGAAAGACGAGGTGGAATCTATCGTGTTTCTCCGTGCTCCCAGAGCATTAGTGGGAAATAGGAACTGTGTATAAGAAACCGTCTAAAAAAAAGTCAGAAGGAACAGTCAGTTACTTTCAGCCCAGGTCGGCCACAGTGGGGTGCCTTCGGTGCATTCCAATTCAAAGCAAGAGAAGCCAAATGGAGGATTTTCTGGATTTAGTAGTTAGGCACAGATGAATAAACACCAGTCACCTACATTTGCTTCACTGCAGTCAGTTTATCCATGCAAAAAATGCTTTTGCGAAGGCATTAATACTTCAGCAACACACACACACACACACACACACACACACACACACACACAAGCTCTAATACACTGGATTTACAAAATCCTACTCAAGGGTCAGATTTAAAAATATGTCAGTTTGGTCAGGTTTTTTTCAGTGGTCCTTCTCTGTAGCAGATTTCAGCAGCTTCCTTACTGAACTAGTATCATCTATATGGGTCCCTCAGCACACAGCTGTCAGAGGCAGATCAGTTGAATATTGTTAAATTTAAGTTTAGCAGTTTAAGAGCTCCAGTTTACAGCAATGGTTGTAGGAAATCATTCACTACCTCCCAACACGGACTAAGTGTGAATGAGTAACTTGTGACAAAATTATTTTTAGAGTGCACTGATTCTCTGCTTGTTCCCTTGGCCAAGAATAGGCTACGCCTTGCTTCTTGTTGGCTTATTTTCCAAAAATAATATTGTATTAAAGAAAAAAAAAGAGGTCTCAGACTCTAGAATGGTTTACGAGGAGATCAGAACAGGTATCAAATAAAATATATGAGCTTTCCTTTATTTATAAGCAGACAGATTGTCCTTAGGAATTTACAGCCTGTGGTCTGGCCTGACACCTGGTTGGGTGAGCACACCATGTGTAGCAGGATTGACCTAGGGCCTTTAAATCCATAAATGACAGCAGACTGGGTAAACTAAAGTGTAGAAAGTAAATCAGGCTTTCAGCAAGAAATGTTATCTTTTATGATTAAGACTGTCTTTCGTCTACATATTTCTTTAAAATGGATCACTTCCCTAAAGATTCATAATTGCTTTTTCTAGTCAAGTGATTGAACTCTTGAATTTTGAAAGACTCATCAGATTTGTGCTACTATTTTCCTGCTCTTCAGAGAACTATATTGTTAAGCAAAATTTTATTAAATAAAATTGAAAGCAAACAGAATTACAGCTTACAACTCTCACCAGAAATTATTTTCAAACTCCTGACAATACACTCTACAATGATATCTCCTGCTAGAGCCAGGAGAAGGCTGTGTAATTCAGTAATGCTTTAGAGACTCAGATATTACCAGAGGCAAATTTCTTCAAGGACACGGAGTTGTTTGCATTGACAGCTTGGGCAGTCCTCCTGAATTTCTGCTAAGCTTACTTGCAGTCACACATACTGTGCTTTAACTACTGTGTTACACTGCTTGTTATAATTTTTATTCATGCTCATCATTAGTTAAGCTATTTTTTCCCTTATAACACAAAATCAAAAAGAGTAGGAACTGAAGCATCATTACCTTCCCATCTGCTCCAAGCTCCACACCTTCAAGACCAATTATCTCTTTTAGACACACTCCAGTAGAATGGCACTGGCGTCCACCATCCAGCTTCATATCCCTAGGAAAGAAACAAGAGCAGAAACAGCTCTTAATACACATGCCTTTTTCACCTTCCACCACCCAATGCTGAAATAAGGTGCAGCACTAATCCAAACAAGCTAATGCAAAGCACACACCAGAGAACTTTTCCAACAGGAAGCACTTGTGCTCTCTAAAATACATTATATAGAAACTCCCACTTTGTTCTAGGTTGCAGCTCATACCCCACCTATGGTGCAGAGCAGGGTTCCCCATCATTGGGTACCTCTGACAGAACCTGGCACTGGGAAGGAATGGAAGTCATAAACACTTCAAGCGACATACAACAATCCAGCTTGAACATTTAACTACCACGTATCCAGCAGACAGATGCTCCCAGAGCATATACCTCATTCCTCCATGTGAGACAGAGATCATTTCCTGTGAAAGCCTCCAGGAGGGATGCCTGCTCCTCCAAGCACAGGAGAGTGCCCAAAGCCCAACAACCCTCCTTTAGGAGACTGACAAGAGAAGCCATTTTTCCATCACCTTGGGATGGAAACTTGGGAATCTGCTTTAGAAGGACTAACCCACCAGGTATCTTATCCCTGGAGATAAATGAGATGGCTGAGACAAGCAGGCTGCATCCCATGCTTTAGCCTCATGATCAAAATGCGAGCTAAGGTAAAAAAGATTGTGAGCAAAATTGTGCTCCACAGATGACAGCTGCATACAACTCCAGAATATTTATTTTGTAGTATTTTCCTGGCTGATTTCTGCTGAGGTCCAAGTATGAGCCTAAAAATTTGTGTGGGAGAGATTCTGACACTGAGGCAAGGAGAAACCTTGCAGGCTCTTCTTCCAGTTGTAGGGCTGGATCATCTGCTGTGTCTCTGCACACCCTCTTTCCTTGCCTTTCCTTTCCAACATAGCTCACATTTTGTTTCTCTAAGACATGACAATCCTGAGTTCCCAATAAATCATGTACCTTACTGCTGGAAAAATCCAGTATGTCTATCTGCTGGAAAACATACTTCAGTGACAAAGGAAAAGACTGTATCAAGTTTCTAATCCCAACAAAGTCCTCTTAGTTTCTTGACTGGAGTTCACTTAGCACAGTGTCATATTATCATTCCTGTTTCCTGATATCATGTTACTGAGGGGCTGGACAAATAATTATGTAAAAATAACCCTCTGTCAGAAGCATAGCATTAGCCTCCCAGCTCTTGCACAGAAAATGCTAAGGGAACTATTTCTCATAGAGATAAATGCCAAATAGTAACCATTTCAGGAAGTCTTATCTATGAAACAAACACACAACCTGAGGAAGCCCCTGAACCCGAAAATGAAAACAAGTATTTGAATCACCTGAAATCAGAATAGTTTATTTTTCCTTCCATTCAAGACCCTACAGACACAGAGCAAGAAATAATGCTGTTATAATTTTGAAAACAAGTCACAGTGAAAATTTTCCATGCAATTAACGGACATGGATAGATAACTCTGTAATTCACCAACTGGAAATCCACCACCCTTTGAAGAGTCAGCACAGCAGCTTTAAAAATTAAAAAGCAGCTCTGGGGACTGAAAAGAAATCAGTGCTCTGGAAACAAAGAGTGAGGTCAGCTGCTGCGTGTGAGCACACACAAGAATGATTCCTGGACATGAACTGAAAGATTGATGAACACTAATGCCTCCATTTCCCTATATTTCTGATGTTTCTAAAGAAGACTCTCTTTTTGGGACTCTGCAGTCATCCTCCCTCATCCCAGGTGTTTTGCAAAGGCTACTTAGGGTTTTCTCCTCCTCCACATATGCTCTGTATTTCTAGGTAGCATATGTTTCCTTGTGTTGTAAAATGGAGTAATAAAATACTACTGTTTGGAGAGAAACCTGCCTATAAAACAGAGAATTAAACTCCTTCCCTGAGGAAAATCAGTACTAAACAATGCAGTTTCTTATGAGCACATAAATGGAAAGGCTCATCCTGGCTTACACACATCCTCCTCTCACTCATAAAAGATCTCAGTGAACACCTAATAAGGAATTCCTATGCTATTTTACTGTATCCTTTTTGAGTTCCCTATTACTATGATCAACAACAAGCTAGTCAAGTTTTTTCAGGACAGGCTTTGATTTTTTTTCCCCTCTCTCCTATCCTATTAAAGACAATAGAGTTCATGAATGTCTCAGCTAAGCTCTTGGTGGGAGAGCAAGATCAAGGGCTGCCACCCCAGCACAGCTGTCTCCTCCCCACACTCCTAAAATCCCAAAAGAAATGGCTGGAAGGATCTGGGGGATGCCTTCACTTAGGCCTCTCCAAATGAGGAGTCATGCCTGGGGGCAAGTCAAGAAGGCTGTCTGGATACAGTCACTGCACCAGTGTGGCCAACCACCACCACCAAGCTCTTCAGGATACATGTACTCACATGGCACCACAGCCAAGGGGCCCCACAAGGGAGCAGCGTATGAAGGACATGCACTTCATGTAAAAAAACAGTCAAGCCTTCACTATGTTTAAGTTATTTAGACTGCTGATGTGACTGAGGAACTGCAGAAACCAAGGCAGAGTACTACACTGTGCTTAGAAAATGCAGACTAGGTAACAGTCCTTGCCAAAGAGGTTTTTAAATGAAGAAAACTTACTTCCTTTTCTTCTCACTTTTGATTTTCCTGTTTTATTTCCAAAAATGCTTTCTAACAAACTTTTCAAGGGATTTGATCAGACACCGAAAAGCAAAAATAAATCATGGAAGCTTATTTTTACTTCACTTTATTTGAGCAGGGAAAACTTGAGGAAACTAGAAGATCAGGGATAAGACTTCCTTAGAAGGCAAAACACTAGATCCCAGTTTCTGTCAAAGTTTGGGGATTTACTATCAAACCCTACATATTCTATCATGCATACCATTTCCAGAAAGCTAAGCAGTGTTATAAACTACACTCAAAACTAAGCATATTTAGTTATTCAGGACTGCAGAATGTTGAGGAATATATCTGGCTCAGGTAGCTGAGCTCAAAAGCTGCAGATTGAGATGCAGATTGAAAAGCAGATTGAGCTGTGAGTGGGAGCCCAGGACATGAGGCTGTGAACTGCCAGCATCCTGGGATAGCAAAGGCAACGAACATGAGTGATGCCATTCAGGTGAATGGACACTGGGAGACACAGCATGAGTCAGGAATTGCTGACCTTCTGGATAACAAAGGAGATAAAGACCAGCGATGAGGTGGATGGACAAAGAGAGGGGGGGCAGGAGCTGAAGAGCAGGAAGAGTTGCTGGAATTTGTCCAGAGAAGGGCAACGAGGATGATGAAGGGGCTGGAGCACAAGCCCTGTGAGGAACGGCTGAGGGAGCTGGGGCTGTTCAGCCTGGAGAAGAGGAGACTCAGGGGTGACCTTATCACTGTCTATAACTACCTGAAAGGAGGTTGTAGTCAGGCAGGGATCAGTCCCTTCTCTCAGGCTCCCAGTGACAGGATGAGAGGACACAGTCTTAGGCTGCATCAGGGGAGGTTTAGGTTGGATATCAGGAGAAACTTCCTCACAGAGAGAGTGATTTCCCATTGGAATGGGCTTCCCAGGGAGGTGATGGAGCCACCGTCCCTGGATGTGTTTAATGATAGGTTGGATGGTGAACTTAGTGACATGGTTTAGGTGATGGATTGGTGTTGGATAGGTTGTTAAGGTAGGTAAAAGGTTGGATTTGATGATCTCTACGGTCTTTTCCAACCTTGTTAATTCTGTGCGTAATTCTGTGTGTAAGAGTGAGACTCGCAGGTGGGGAGACTGTGAGGGAATAAAAGCCCAGGTTCCTTTGTTGGCAATGCTCCTCAGAGGCACCAGCTCAACTTGGTTGCTGTGTTAATGAGATGTGAATAAATGGCTTTATGGAAAGAGACATCTCAGACTGCTATGGGAAACCCAGGGTTGAACCGGTAAGGAAACCTGGTCTGACTGTGTGTGGCAAGTTTAGGGAGGCAAGTGTGGAATCTGTCAGTTCATGGGAACCAGTCCCAGCAATTAAAGTCTCCAGCCTTGGGAGTGTGATTGCCAGAGAGTCTCGTGAGTGGCCAGACTGAGTAATTGCTTTAAAAAGTTAAAAAATAATAGTTTCTCCATCGAAACAGATTTCACAGATTTTCTTGGAACAGTACCAGGTGAGTTGGGATCCCAGATTTGTTGTCGGGTGGTGAGAATTTTTAGTGAGCAGATAGATAAGGGTCAAAACAAGAGATCTCATTGTGTTTCTTATTAGTCAGGCCAGGAGTAACAGAATATAAATTGGATGCTGTTACCTTTGGAAGTATAACATTTCTTTAATGAACCAAGTGTTATGCTTTGACGTGATCTACAGAGTCCCAAGCAAGAATCCTGCTGGGCACTTGCTCTTTAAATGACAGTAACAGTTGAGCACTCTAACCCATGAATAATTTAGGAGTCCATGAAATATTAAACAGATTTCTAGATACATGAAAAAGCCTTCTGCTTATTGAAAAAAGGAATCTGATAATTGTTATTTAGAGATGTCAGCCTTCTGTACCTATATTTTATTCTTAGTGATTCCTGACTGCTAAAATTTATTCTAAAAGCAAAAGCAGTTCATGACACATCAAGAAAAGATACCGTTCTCATCTGTCACTGTAAATAATTTCTACTTACCATCTCTGTTTGCAGGGACAAGGACAATGACAGCTCTGGAAAAGATGCACTGACAGTCAGTCCAGTAGCAGATTTCCCGCTACCTGAGACTGCCTGCTACAACTGATTGAGAGCTTTCAGATCCTAATGCTATTAGTGTTGCCAGAACAACTCCAGCTGCAATTTACAGGGAGAGGGGGTAGAAAAACTCCTGGAAAGATGGTTCTAATGGGTCAGTAACCTCTTTTTCTACCCAAAGGTATTTAGGTGTCATCACACCAGCTCTTTCCCTATGTTTTGCTCAACACAGAGCGAGATTCATTGGCTATTTCCATTGTTATGGAACAGAACAACTCACAAGAATGAAGAATGGTGGCTCTATAAAATTCATACATGAGATGGTTAGTTTGGAAATGTCCCACTGTGGGGAAAAAAACCTCAGATTTATGTGTCTTTCTGTAAAGCTAATACATGCTAGGTTTTGGGTTTTTTTGTTCAATTTGTGAGAAGCAGGGAAAATGGGCAATGGTAAAGAAAGGTAGGGATATTTCAGTTTCCCTATGATAGGCCAAAAGAGTGATGGGTCTACAGAATGATAAATGCTCAGGAAAAGCACTGAAGATTGATGACTTAATCAAAACTACCTTGCATACAAAACCTGCTGAGGAAGAACAGCAAGGAACTTGATAACAAATCTGAAGGGCATAACAGAGTATCCTGCTTTGCTGTCTGTTTATTGCTCCTATCTACATGGCAATTTAGATGCTTTCATTTCTCTTGTAAATGCTGCCCTGATTTCTACACTCACTGACCTGCCAAATAACTGATGGCAGGAGTGCAAGCCAACTACACCCTAAATTCTTCTTTTTTGCCTCGTTTGCATACAACTTTCTTACTCAGTTTAAACACTAAAGAAGAACAAAGATTGCACAATTTAGGTAAAAAAGGTTGTTGGGAATGATAGATCTGTGGACTAACTGGTCATTTTGGTTAAATGCTATCTGGGGGGACGAATGCCTCTTGCTCTTGGCATCATTGAACTCATTGTTGTTCTGGCCAGTACTTAGTTAAATTCAAAATT
This sequence comes from Serilophus lunatus, assembly GCA_013399895.1. Classification (NCBI taxonomy): domain Eukaryota; kingdom Metazoa; phylum Chordata; class Aves; order Passeriformes; family Eurylaimidae; genus Serilophus; species Serilophus lunatus. Next base: position 832,579 of record VXBA01004822.1, on the reverse strand, counting down.
AAATTCAGCAGTGATTTATTTTTAGAAACTGGATGAAGCTGGTTAGTAACATTTCTGAGAAGGACACAAATTCTTTTTATCTATCTCCTTGCTCTTTTACTTCAGAAGAATGGTCTGTTTCCTGGGCTTCAATCCATATGATTACTCATACTGCATTATTTTCCTTAGCAGGAAACAAGTTTTGTTAGATGAATACCTATATTTTTGTCAAGACAGCAATATTTAGCAGCTGTGCCTGCTAGCCACTTAATTAATTCAATACCATGAAGAATAAAAGATGAGGTGAATTGGTCATTTTTATAAGGATGTGCACTATTTGACGCTCTGAGTTTTCTGTCCTGTAGCTCATCACCTCCAGCCCTGCTGTCAGTCAGTCACTGTGAGCTCAGTGCCTGAAAATTCATTGTAAGGCTAACCATACTGCAGTGCTGCATTTGTGTGACACTGTCAGCTCTCCTCCCTCCCCTAGATCCTCCAGGTCTATCTTCTGGTCACGACTTCACAGGAACTTGGAAGCTCTTAACAGGTTCTTACATTGCAAAAAATATCACTAGAATAGGTACGATTTCTACCTGTGAATGCTTTTGCCATTGACAAAAACAAGCCTAAAAAGTCCCTTTTCAAAAACATTTTTACATTATGAGCCATAATGGTGACAAAGGAAAAAAACCCCACCTATAAAGGCAAACAAGAACTATAAATCCAACTAACCACATTACCTTCTATTCTTGAGGGGAAAGAATCCAGTACCTTCTTTCACCTTTATAAAACACCTCTAACAATGACAGACATACATTGCCATTGCCTTTTTTGAAATTGCTTAGACACCTTAAAACACTAATAAGAAATGGCTTGTTCTCTCTTGGTCGAAAGCATATGCAGAGCCTTCTTGCAGGCCACCACGTCCTGCAGGCCACATGGAGCAACTCTGACAACATCCATGAGGACTGCCATAGTTGCACCATCTCCTTAAAAGCTGATGGAGAAGTGGTGCCTAGAGAAGCTTCAGGACCAGAAAGTAATGGAAAATGGGCTCCCTTCCCAGCATAACTACTCGGAGGAAGAGCTGAACCTGCTCCTTCCCCATCCTGGCTGGAGTCTGCAGAGTGCCCTTGCACAGACCATGCTGGGGAGTGGGGTAGGCAAAAACCTGCAGACACATTCGTGGAGAGTCTGGCAGTAACAACGCCTGTTTAGGGACTCAAGTGCCCGGAGCATGACCTGGCTAAAAGGCTGTAATATCTGCTGTGTCTGATCCCCAGCTCCTGTCACACAGGGCTGAAATCCAATTCACCTCAAACCATCTGGAACCCATCTCTAAATGAGTAATTCCTTCAAGTCTTGTTTAATCCATCTGCAAACGGCTTCACTCTTTGGTTTGCCATGACACAAATCCCCTTTGAGGGGCCAGAGCAGGTCAGCATGCCTATGCACGTGTGATATGGGGCAGCTACCTGCTGTTGACCTGAGGCAGCTTCCTCTGTCCTGAAAGAGGCTCAACTCCACTTGCTGTAAGCTTCCACTGTGACAACCAACCTCTCACAAAAGAGATGTGTGCCACATAAGCTCAGGGGATGCACAAGGTGCACCTCTGATAAAAAATGGAAGTCACTGCCTCAAATTTTCTGTTCCTCTGCAGAACTAGATGGGGATTAATTCTCATTTGCGGCAAGAAACATATGAAGTGGATGTTGCTCCAGAAATGCAGTTTCAATACCCTTCACAAAGTAGCTCTTTCATCTTTTGGAGTATTATATTTAAAGAAGAAACAGGAACTTCAAGAATAGTGTTAGTATAACATTACATATGATGCTTAAAATTTGCAAGTATTATTAAAGAATACTGGGGTGTCATCACGATCCACAGTATAACATTAGTGAATGGTGAAAAAGGAGAGAAGAAACAATATTTACAAAACACAAGTACCTCTCCACAATGGTTAAAAAGTTCAGTAGTCACTGCTGCATTTCCTCATGCGTGTGTTTTGTTTGTAAACGTTACTGCAAAAATCTCCGTGTGGCAACAGCATGCATTTTTGTACAGGTTGTAAAGATTTTTGTTCAGCATAAAAATTCAGATCATGAATACCCTTTAGCCATGAAGGTTTCCAATACACTGAAAAACAGGGTAGCAACCGCACAAACCATCCTGTAGTACCAGCATTAGCACTTGAATTTCCTTGCTTCTAACAGAGGCATCACACAATGACTTTGTATGTCATAAAGACATCATCAAATCCAAACATTCAAACAACATTATTGGTGTTGCTGGATCCTGTAGGTGCCACCTGCCTCTACAGATCAGCTTATAATGACAATGAGAGTTTGTCTGTGTGTGTCTATTAAGAGTAGGGGCATTAACACTGTTACAAGTGTTTTCACAGGTGCAGGCAACCTGCATCACTACATCACTTCCCTCAGCCACACCATTAAACACTGTGTAGGGTTTGATGACTTTGGGCTGTAACACCAAGAGACGCTGGGGGCCAAGACGCTGCAGACAAGATGGTCAACACCTCCTTCAGCTCCTGATTTGCAGTGTAGCTTTCCTTCCTTTTCTTTCATCTGGCTATGTCTGTTCTCACAGCTGCACTGCAGTGTCTATGCTGCTCTCAATATGTCTCCCTATCAGCTTCATTCCACTGAGCTGGCAGCTGGGGAGGGGGATTTGGGAAAAATAATCCAAGGGGCAACTCAAACTTCATCCTCTCATGTATTTCTACAGCTCTCCTCCTTGCAAGCCCCAGCCCTCCATTTGCATTAGTACAAACCACTTAAAAGCACATTTTGGAGGTTTGGGCAGGGTTCTTGCTGATGTAGTTTGTCCTCTGCATGGAGAGTGGGAAAGAGAGGGCCACAGTTTACAGTACACTGCTTGCATCTCATTGGTGAGGGGTGATGCTGCTCCATCCACCCTGGACAAGTACATAGAGTTTAGCTGTGACTTCAGGAACTCTCTTTCACACAAGTTTTTATAATGGATCTGCATCTGAAATGTATCTGCCAGCATTGATATAGTCTAGTTCCTCTGCAGTGTACAATAGGGACTGGCAGCCTCCACAAAACACAGCTGTGCCTGGAGATTTCCTCACTAGCTGTAGTGCCTGAGTTGGAGCAGAGGTAGAAAAGCGGCAGCAGCTCCACTATGTGCTCCTCTCACAATGGAACAGACCTTCCTGCCTGCTCTTCCACTCCTGCCAAGGTTTCTCCAGTCAAATTTCAGATGGTTCCCCACAAAGACCCATTTCTTTTTGTTAACTATTCAGTAACATTTGCAGAACATAAACCAGTTGAGACATCATGCCTAAAGATAGATATCTGCAATCCAGGGATTCAGAGAAAACAAAGCTAAAGGATGCTGTCACTACAGCACTTCAAAAGAGTACCCAGTGCCTCTTCCCCTTCCTACTACACATCCAAAATGTGCAACAGAGTAAGCAAGCACTGTGCAGCCTGAACAGAGTGGCTACAGTTTATGCTATACTGCCTCATCTGTTCTTTGCACCAGCTGTTCCTGGTAGGAGGTGCCACTGAATTGTTTCTCTCTTCCTCTGATGCTCTGGAAGAAAGACAGAACACTTTTTTTTTTTTTTTTTTTTTTTTAAATCTTGGCTTTTTAGAGAAGGGGAACAGGGCTGGATTGTTGTGTACTGGCACTTGCTACCTTCTTATCCCATGCCCTTCTTGCTGCACAAGCACTGTACAAGGCATGACATGCTGAAATAATATCTACTTTTTGCAGCTGGGCTTATTACTGCTATAATTTAGAAGGTATAACCAGTCGGCAGCATTTCAAAATATATTCAATTTTAATGAAGAGGTAATTTCCACAGAGCGAAGACCATAAATGAATGACAATATACTCAAGAACAATGAGCAAAACTGCCAGTCTGTCAGGAATCTGTCTGATGTGCCATCACAGTTTAATTAAGGGAAAAAAATTACTTTAAGAGATAGCAGACCAAATCAACCTTCCTACAAAGGTGCTTCTTTTCCTTTGTGCATTAGAAGTAATCTCCCTTTGCTTTGAATTCCTGATGCACAAGCTTGTGACAAATCATTCTCCAGAATTAGATGGCTGAAAAGTATGAGCCAGATTCACTTTTTAATAAATGGATAAATTTGACTCTAGATGATTTGTGGGTCTTTCAAACCCACCTCAGTGTATCAGCTGACTATTTCCCACAACTTTTGTGCCCTGAAGTCACTGAGTCAACCACAACTATGAGGACTTCTCAGCTCCCTGGCGAGCAGCTGTGGAGGACACGCTTCACCCGCGTGCTCCAGAGGCACAGAGCTGCTGCCCACCAGCACTGACCTTCCCAGCCTTGTGTTGCACTTCTGAAGGCACAAAGCTACCTGTCAGGGCCTGCCAGGCAATGTCTTCCAAACAAATCCAGTTTCTTCCCTTCTGTAGTTTCATCAGAAGAGTGAAAAGCTTTCTCATCTTTAGAGAACTAGTTGATTCCAGGGAAACTTATCCATCGGAGGTATATTGTCTCAGCACGTCAAGGGAAGCAAGGCAGCTGCAGGGACATCGTTTATACCAGCTATGGACCTCTATACTATTATGGCCAAAATAATCTCTTTTCACTGACTGAATGATCTGACCAATGGTTAAAAGTACAATAAACAGGTATTCAGTTTAAGGCCAAATATTTCTTCATAGAAATATTGCATTTCTTCTGGAAATCTAGATACAGTAGCACTGTGTTTGCACAGGAGAATGAGAAAGCTAAGATGACGTATAAAAGTGAAGTTGTGCTGTCTAGAGTATTTGTCAAAGGTGATGAAGTCACAAGAAACAATAAAAAGAGTGCATTTTTCAAGAACATCAGTTTCAGAAGGGGGGTAGTTTTCTCCACCTTAATAATCAAAGATACCCAAACACATAAAAAGATAATGAAGACTGAAAGTAGTAGTTTTAACCTGATAATGTTCCACAAGGCAAATACTCCTAAATGCATTTATCTCTTCTCAGAGTAAATATGTAAAAGCATTAACCTCCATCATGCTGTTATCAGGTCTACATGCAGGCCCAAAAAGACTATGCAGTACATATGTAAATATACATACCCGACTTGGGTACAGTCTCGATATGGCAGCACTGAAAATATGCTACAGAAGGATCTTCTGCTGCTGATAAGGACTATTCTAAAATATAAAAGAAAATAAAAGAAATCAAAGACTAAAATTTAAAAAACCCACCACAATAAGCAAAGCAACAAATGTTACCATTGAGGAATTTGTAATCATAAAAATTCCATAATGGATTATCTCTCCCTCCTCTTTTTTATCTCACAGGTGTTATGCTATGGACTCATTACGGAAGTGCTGAAGCCTGTGCCATAGCAAATGAGCCATAAATGAGTAGTGGAGTCCCATCCCCTCTATAGGCTTTCTAGGAAGACTTTCTTGAATACGTTACTTGGAATCCAAGACAGATGCTTTTCTAATGAAAGGAGTCCACTCAGAGTGTCATGGGACCATTCTGACAACTCACTACAATGGCTGAAACTTGGTCTCTGGGAATTACCACTGATCTCAGCAGCTGCACATTTTCCAGCCTTACATTTAAGATCAGTGTCTAGCCCTGATGACGTGCCAGCCTCTGTGCTCAATAATCGTATTAGCCCTCTTGGTTATGATGTTGCATTGACACTCGGACACGACTGATTCCACAGTTCCCTGCCATTTCTCCTGCAGCCCAGCATCTGTCTCAGTCACTATCAGGGCTGAATCCCTCCTCCTGTAAACATACTCCTCATAGGCAGTTAGCTCAAGATCTGGCTACATGAAAGCACAAATTATCTGCCTGCAGAAAGCTTATCTCAGAATCCAGGACACTCTTAGAGCAAGCGCCTTGTATTTTTAACAAGCCTCCAAATTCCTGCAACATCTGAAAAGTCACTGTATGATACTGTCCTTGTTTCAGCTTACATAGAGTTAATTTTCTTTACATCAAATGAGTTGTTACTCACTGCATTATTGCCTTCAGCCATCAGGCTCCAACATATCACCAAGCAACATCAAAATCACCTAGAGGTCAAGATTCACTTTCCATGAGATAGCATGGACTGTTAGTAGCTACATTACTACAGTTGTGGGAGATACAGATTGGCAAGAAGCCAAGAGATGCAGATTGGCAAGAAGCTTTTCAACAACTGATTGTTGAAAAATATACCCTCTTTCCTTATTACCTTCAGGATGCCTAGAATTGTACAGCTGTACAACCGACCCTTCTTCCCTCTAAAGTGGGCCAACAGGCTGCACAACATCAAATTCCTCTAAGACACAGTGATTGCAATTTGTTCTATCTTCTGATCTGAACAGTGTTAGAATTTACTTATGTTTCTCTTCTAAAAATCTCCACTCGCAGTGAAAATGCTAGACCTCCTGCTACATTGGCTATCAGGGCTATTGCATCTCCTTGCTCTGCTCTCCAACACTGATTTTTCTGACATTGTGTCCAATATATCTGTATGTGAGGATTTTTCATCCTGAATTTTTCATCCTTTGTCCTACACTGGCCAAAGCTGGACAACAAACCCTAGCAAGCTGTTTTGTTCTTTACTGTCCAAACACCAGTATATGCCCCTATAAGTCTTGTACCAGTTACACTGTTATTAAAACACTGCTTCCTTAAGGGACCAGCTTAGTCATCGTTCTTGGAAAAGGTTTAGTACCCCAAGAGAGCTGCTGCACGTAACGCTTGGAAAAATGCAGAATGATCGATTTTCCTTCTCCTGGATCATTCTGTTACAGCAATCCTATTTTCTTCCTTAGAGGCATGTTTAAAAGCAAAGGGATATTTACCTGCTAATAAAGGAGGTTTTCTAATTACAACCATGCACACAGCTTCAGGAAGTTCTCCTGCAGCAGATGAAGTATGATTTCATTGTTGTCTGAATGCTCTAACACTCCTTACCTATGGTAAATATGTCAGATCCTGTAAGATGGTGTCATGGTGCAGCATTAAGTTACAGAGAAGGGAAGAATCATTTTTCACATTTGAGAATGGCAATCCACAAAAAATCCCTGGCATATGATTAATTTTCTGCTTGCCGCTGCTTATTGCTGAATGGTTGCTACTTACAACAGCTTGCTTGTTCACTGGAAGCCTTGTTTGCTGATGTATGAAACTTGGCACTGATTTCGAGGCTGACATCAGAAAGCATCTTTGAATTTGGAAAACCACAGTACCCACAAAGCATATTACCCTCCTCCCTCTAGTTGCTTCTGGAAATACAGCTCTTCCACCAATGCCCTACACCTCCCTAAAAATACCACTCAACTCTTAATACTTAAAGAAAAACAAACTGGCTCTTCCATGTCCACAAGCAAAGACAACAGTAGGAAGTTACCACAGAACTGTGTGTATCAGAAGGAATCAGACAAAAGAGGAAATAAAAAGCACCAGCCCAGTCTGTATTTTTTTCCCTTGGGACCCAAGTATTGCCTCTCTTTCCATAAACTAGCGGACACTCTTCACACAAAGGTCTCCCACGCAGACTGTGAGAGGAACCCATTGCCTCCACTGCCAGGATGCCACAAAACCTCATCTGCAGAGACGCTAGAGGAGGTTGATGCAGAACAGCCTTAGGAGCTGGACTGGAAGGGAAGCAGAGAAGGCAGCGGTCAGATGCTCATCACGGAGGGATAAAACAGCATTTTATGTAGAGGTCTGATGACATTCATGGAAACAAAAAAATTCTGAAGGCCTGCAACGGTTTGCTGGGGCAGAAAATCCAGAAACTTGTCACAAAGTATGCTTTGGACAAGAAGGTGTGGTGGCGGTCCACTGCTGTTCGAGATGGTTTAGATGATGGATTGGTGTTGGACAGATTGTTAAGTTAGGCAAAAGGTTGGACTTGATGATCTCTACGGTCTTTTCCAACCTTGTTAATTCTGTGTGTAAAATCAAATTACTGCTTATGGGATAAAAGAATTTTTCTGGGTTTCAGCTCTTCAACAAAGGGCATCTCTGATCCTGTGCAGCTCCAAATGCATGTAAACACATGCCCTGATTCCAACTGTGCCACCTAGACATGTTCAAAATCACTTCACGGAAAGCTTTACACTCTCTTATTCTCACATTTCACAAAAAAACTGTACTAGTTACTATGGTCCAGAGCAACCATTATTTTGTGAGAGACTTCTGACAATGTGCAAAGGTCTAGGACTGTAAAAGCTAATCTTCCAATTTTTTTTTGTAGCATATACCTCATAAAGAACTTAGCACAACATTCTCAACAGAATCAGTAATTTGCTTGTCTTGAAGAATGATGTCTGTTTTCTTCAGCGTCTCTCTAGGTCTGACTGTGTTGCACCAGAAGGCTGTGATCAGGCTATGTGACACACATCATATACACCATTAACATGCATAATACTGTAGCCTCTTTTCTCGTTCCTGGTTGATGACGTTTGACTGCCCTGCACACAAAGGTGAACTCAAACCATGGATGCTGTCTGGGTAGCAGCCTCATTTTGGAGTCCAGCAAGTTCAAGGGCTATTAGAAGCTAGCTGAGAGTAATTAAAAACTGTGAGGATGCTGTGAACAGTCAGCCTCTTAGACTGCATGTGTGTGCATTTCCACAATTAAACAAAAGAGACTTTTCATGATGGTGCTTGGCCTTCACCTTGATATGTATAGTAATAAAAAAAACTTAAAAAGCAATGGCGTGAGGGTGGGAGAGGAATGTTGTTTTACTGCTTTTTGTATCTGCTATATACGATGACTGTAAAGTTGTTCTTGTCCCATTCTCACCATAAACTGTTTGTTCAGCTGGCTCAGGTTGCTGTTTTGGTGGCCTGTTTTTCCTAATCTTCCGCTTCGGAGTTTATGGTGGATACCACCAACAAACCTGCTGAATAAAGTGGGTAAAACCACATGCTGGTGGCTACCTGTGCTACTTTGTGTGTTAGGGGTTGACTCGTGTTTGTCTTTTAATGGGAAAACTTATTACATGCTATTTTATAAGATTGCTTTGATAATACAGTCTAGGAAACCTAATTTTCTAGCTCCTTTAATAAGCCATGTCCTACAAATCCAAAGAAACCGGTTTAACTAGTCCACAGAACCAGCAACAGGAAGCTCTACAAGGACTAGCTGATAAGCTCTAGTCTGTGTAGAGGTGTTTTTCTGTGTTAAATAGCTGAACTCTTATTTTAACCACAGCTAATCCTGCCTTATCACCAGACAGCCAAAGGCTGGACCCACAGCATTGTCACTCAACACGTCATCCCTGAGGCTGAGAGGGGAAGAGCTCTCAGTGCCACAGGACAAGGACATGTGACTTTACAGGCTGAGAGCCACAAACAAGGGCAGTTACTGGAAAAAGGAGCCCTGAGCTATCACCCACATGGCAGCTTTCTTTGCTATGACACAGTCACAAGCCACTAAAACAATTACTGAAAGTGCTAGCTATTTTAAAGCCCAGTCACCAAATTCACAGCCCAAAAACGTATTCAGTGTAGATGTTTTAAAAGCTGAGTTCTTCGATTAAGTGAAAGACTGACTCGCTGTGACAGAAGGGTCAGAGGCTTTGGAAAGAGTTCAGAGAGCCTGACTGCAGCCTAGCTCAGCATCTGCATCCTGTACAACTGTGCATGAGACACCTGGGACAAGGGCTCAGGTGTGGAAAGGAGCCTCAGGAGGGTTTTCTACCCATTGCAACACTTGGGTTTCTCTGGGTCACAGACAACTGTGGAAGACACCAGCTTAAAAGTCTTAGGTACTCAGAAACACTGTTCATTTTATGAACACAAAGCAGATCCACCTGAATTTTTAGAGGTTCTTTTCATCCAGAATGCCTTTTAACTTCAGTGAAACAGCATCCAGACCCCTTGGAAAAACAGAATCCCTGCTCAGATTACTTACTGACAGACATATGGATGACAAAGTATTAACTTTATATTTTATTTTTAGCTAATATAATTGTGTCTGTATGACCACAGGACAAAAACTATTTCCAAAATGCTTATTGTATCTGTATTCTAGATAAAGAGATCTTTATGATTGTGGAAATATTCTGGAAAACTGTGTCTGCTGATAAAGATAAGAAGTCAGTTGAATAACAGAAGCTTCCTCACTGTTTTCTTATCAAGAAAAATATTCTGTTATATTGTCAGGCATAATGACTGGCCTATGAATTAAGATAAAATGTTGCATATATGCTATAAATAGTCTTTTGGAAAACATGGAGAAAAGAGTTTAAAAATCAAATATTTATTCATTATTTTGCAGGTAATATTTCTATCAAGTTTAAAGTTTACATATACATCTCAGAATGTGTATATATCTCATTCTCTGTGGAATTTGTATAATACCTTATAAATATATCTTGCTATAAGAAATTCCAAGAGCATGCATCTACTTTTGCACAAAATGGACTAAAATTAGAGGGCTTCTTTTTAGCATTTGATTCCACATGCATTTGTTGTAAATACAATAATCAGCTGCTAGTCAGACAACAATCAAGTCAATAGTTCTGCACATATCAGTTTGATATAAAAGCTGTTTCTAAAAGCTGTATCCAAAATCTCTCAGGGCCACCTTCTGCAGTATTTATGTTGACTACTACCTTTCACTATATTTAATTGTATGTGTGAGAAAAAGTGAAGAGAGTCTTTCTTGAGCCAAATAACACCTACCAGAATTCAATTCATAAAACCTGTGGTTCAATGCACCGTTAGAATTTCTAACTAGCTAGCACTTCCACTGACATGCACTTCCCTCAAGGAAGGAGTGTGCAGTGCAGTCTGCACCTTCACAGTCTATTTTAAAGGCCATTAGTATGCGTGTGTTGAGTGGCAATGGCACACTGTGCTCTTGCACAGAGATGCTGACCCTGCCCCTTCCCTTGTGCCCCGTGCACTGCCTTTGCAGAAGCAGCCTTTGCATGCACAGTACCTGCCGTTCCTGGTATCGTGCTGCCGCATGTTCTTGATAAAATGAACCTTCTTAAAGTTCTTTGGTCTGGGTGATCCTGAGAGTGTCCGACATCTGAAAAATAAATCAGTTGCGGGGTGGGGGGCAGGAGGGAGAAATTAAAAAATAAAAGTACTCAGCTCCCCGCTGTACCGCCAAGAAGTCTACACAAAAGTAGGAAGGAAAGACGAGACAAATGATTCAAGTCACCCTATGTTAGGAATCAGCAAGAACAATAAAGACAATAAGTCTGGAAATGTGACAGCTCAAACAAAGAAAAACATTTAAAATAAGAATAAGAAAATCCCCCTCCCTTCATGAAAAAAAAATCATAAAAAATCCCAGCAAAGTAAAACTTCCTGTAATCTGCTGTGACAGCTTAGTCCAAGCTTTCAGAGGGAAAACAATTAAACTAAATCAAAACCTGGTAAATATGCAATTTTCCCACTCGCATGAACACCCATGCTTTTGCAACCTCCCCAGCTATTGATAAAGGAGCCATTGAGGGAAGTTCTTTCTTATTTTAATTTTAGAAAGGTTTAAAATCTCTCATTTGCAAGGACAATTCCTATTTGCTTTTAACTCCAAATATTACTTTTCATGTTCCTGACAGTATACAAAACAACCAAAAATAAATTACCTCAGGAAAAAAAAATAATTTTTCAAAACATTAAATCCTAAATCTATTTTACATCTGAATGAACTTTATAAATTGCAGCTAGAGAAAAAAAAATTGCCAGAAGGAGGAGTGATGAGACAAACAGCAATATCCTTCCTCCACTTCCCCCTTTGCTCTTTCTAATCAGCTGAAACCACAGTGCATGTGAAAGCTTTCTCTGTTTCATCTCAGTGTGTTTCGTTGCAAGGCACAGCACGACGGGCAGTCACCAGAGATAATGTAACTCCTGTGCTCTCTGTGCAGCCAGAGCTGCTGGACCACGGCTGCGTCCACTGTGGGAGCTAAGGGACAAGCATCCTCTGCTGGCACGTGGGACCAGCACAGCCCTGTGTTGAGCCTCCCTAAACTATTTTTTCCATCCTCTCCTCTGCATAGGCAGAGTCCAGCAGCTTCTCAAGCTTGAGAGGTCCTTTTGCTGGACTGAAACCACAGACCACTGGTCCCAAGCCACCAAGGACTGCCAGTCCCTCTTGCTGTACCCAAACACCATCATGCTGCAGAGGTACACTCTCAGAGAGGGACCCCATCACTTTGCCATTTTTGCCTTCCTCCTGTTAGTAAAATCCTTGAGATTCCCTCACCCTCTGGTTGCAATTAGCCTTCTTAGATTCTTCACAGGAAAATACCACCAAGAGAGACATTCTCCCACCAATACTGCAAATTAGCAAGGAAAAATACTGCCTGGCAAACCATACTTTGTTTATATCTTTTGCCAATTATACATGTTTGAACTACTTATGAGAATGCTTCATAACACACTGGTAAGCACACAACAGTAAGCTTTGTAAAAATAATCAAGCCTTGGTAGTAGGCCAATTGGTGCAGCCTCTGCTATTAAGTCTTTGCTTCGAGGTAGGGAGAGACAGCTAATCTGCATGCGGATAAACAAGGCTATAGGCTAAACACCAGTATAAATCAGCTGAATTACAGGTCCTAAGATAAAGAGACAATCAAACTTCGGCTGCTGTCTTGCCGAACAGCTGACCTGGAAGCATTCCATGCACTGGTCAGATTACTGAACAACCTGTTTCTGAACTGTTAAGCAGTTGCTCCATTTTCCGTTACCCCAGAGGATGGCCTAGTGACTAATAACTGTGGTCCCCAGAGAAGTAAACTGTGGTCTCCAGATGCAGAAATAAAAGTGCACTGAAGCAGCTGATATAACAAGGATGGGGGCTGATTTATTAGTGGGGTGGCAGTCACAAACCTACCAGCCAACACACTGACAGTAATGCTGGTAACCAAAATAAGACTGCATGTGTTGAGGGAATAAACAATAAAAATCCATAAAAAATAAGAACACTAAAAATACTAGCCTTCAAAAATGTTAATAAACCATCTGGACTTACTTTTTAAATGTACCATGTATGTTAGGGCTTAGTCATTCAAATTAGTGACAATTCCACTTTTCTATTAATCAAATCTGACATTTTAATTCCTGACAATTCATTTAAGGACTGACTTTTTGTTTAATGACCTTAAGCCAGGGAATGTGTAATTCATATCACCTACCACTTCACAGGACATGTAAGGTTTCAACACTTTTAACTCACTATGAAGAACACCTTAACGTGAAAACACAGCTACTTTTCAACGTGCGGAGGAACAGCAAATCTGTCCATGCATGTGCCTTACAGACAAGAAGCCAGAGAGAGAGTAAATAAAATGACCTCCGCAGTGGGGCATTTTCCTCTATGTCCTCCAGAGTCTCCAGAGAAGATCGCTGGGAGATCAGCCGACGTCTGCAGGGAAAACAGAACACAAAACATCACCACTGATTAGAGGGCATGAGAAAGTCTTCAGAGCTCTTATTTACTAAAGCTCACAAACCACCCTTCACTAGCCAAGCCATACGTTTGGATATTAATAAAGTTTGTTCCATTCTACTTAATCTGTTGGATCCCAACCAGAAAAAAAAAAACCTTACTCCATACAAGCGTCTACAGCAAAACAGAAATTCAAAGTTCACAACAATTCCTCCTCAGCTCCTCCTTCCTTCCTTCAAAGGTTTAATACCCATTTAACACCATTCCCACATGTGCTGTGGTACAGCTTGCAATGCTACAAATACAGTGTTTTGATAAAGTAATGCAGATGTAGATCTACAGAGACTGCCTGTCATTTACACTGCCACAGGAGACACTTCTCTTTGCCCCTTGCTTATTTTACCAAATAAATGCCACTTGTTTCTCTGTGGTGTTCATCTCGTAACTCCTGTGAGGAGTGCCTGAAGAGAGATGAAAGATGACAGTGCCGGCAGCACCGAGCACAAACCAGCAGTTTAAAAGCAAGCTCTGACCATTCCTGTGAGTAGCACAGTTGGGTTTAGTCCTGTTTTAAACCATTTTCTTATGACTGAGTCAGATCCTTCCTCCACCTTCAGTGAAATGAAGCATGGGAACCTCAGCATTTCAAGTTTTCCGTCTGTTTTGGCAGGCAAGGGAAGAAGCCCCTGTACAGGTTTGGTCTTAACAGCAGTGGCTGCTGCATAACTTCCAAACACTCTGACACAGCACAAAACAAGGAGCTGCACCCAGCCCTCCAAAAACACCGGAAATACCAAAGATGAATGTGTAAGATACAGCCCACCCGCAGGCACATTATGAAAAATTAAGCTGGCAATCAAAGCTACGCTGTCATCAATGAGTGTTAAACAGCTGCAACAGCCAGCAGTGCCAGGGCACTGTGCCCCAGCACCTGGCTGGCAGAAGGAATGCCAGCACCCATAGCTCCTAGGGGCCACTGCTGAGGCACACAGCACCTTGCCAGTGATTCATTGAGTATGAACTTAAAGTATAGAAGTATTCATAGACCACCATTATCTTTTGCCCAAATCCCACTGAGCTGCCTTACTCCCTTGATCTGCAAGCAAAGAGTTTCCAGAATGTTACAAGCACTCTTATGCTTGGAAGTGTGCTCAGTAATTTATTCCTGGGCTGTATTTTCACAACAAATTGTTTTCTCTGATGCCAGTGTAAGCAGTTTCTAACCCTTCTTGCAATTCCCTTGCCCCTTCAGTTGTGCTGCTACAAATGTTCCTGCAGCTGCACTGCAAATCTGATTACCAAAATATTTTTCACCTCAAAATAACCCTGAGGTTCAGTGATTTGGTTTGCTATTAATTCAAACATCAGATTTCTATCACTAACCCCCAGACAATGGACATCAGGAATGAATGTGAATGTATGTGTGGCTTTTTATGTACCTAGAAAAATAATAAAAAAACCCTCTTCAAACAATTTATAGATCAACCAAGTGTAAAGTTTAATCCTCTTAGGAAAATATGCAAACCTAAATCCCCTCAGGCTTTGCCTAAACTAGGATTTCAGAAGATCTGGTGCAAGATAGGATACACCTTCAAAACACTAAGAAAAAATAAAAGCCACATTTCAGGATGTGCTGATGTAGGCAAGGAAGCAGAGACCAAACATTTGTCTCCTGCACCCATGGGTGCCCCCTAGGCTCCACCCACAGTCAGAGAGGATGTAAGAATGCTCTTAATAGGGAAAAGTTCAGAGCAGGAGGAGCTCTCTCTCCATAAGCAAAAGTTGGAAGTTTCAGGTACCAGCACCACTGATGTAGCAGATGATAATTTTTGGCTTTTTGATACTTCTTTATACATGATTAGGTTAATAACACAAATAATGGCACCCTCCCATCTTGTGGTGTTACAATGCCAAAAGCATACTTGGCGTGTTGTTAGTCAGAGGTAAACAATGGTACAACCTTGCTACCTTCTTCATATTAAATTCATCAAATGAGTCACACTGTATTCCCTCTAAATGCCTGTTAGAGGCCAGGTGCTCGTACAACACCAAATGCATATTCCAGCCACCGCTGAAACCCTCTTCCAAGCCTCTCCTCACACAAAGTTATGCACCATCCTCAACTTCACTGGCAATAGCTTGATAGACACGGGTTTGACGATCCTACATTTGCATCTGTTTTTAAGGCAGATGTGCTCGTTGGCAGAAACACACACAACTGCATTTCATCAGCTGGTCATTCAGTTGCCTGCTGACTGTTCAGATTCCTCTGGATTCCCTTGCTGGTCTCAGCTTCTTGAATTCAACATCAGGGATGCTGCCTCCTGATTTTTCCTTGCTAACCTCAAATGCAACACAGGCTGGATGGGAATTGCTGCCACCTCTCTTGGCACAGAAGATCTCACATTGATTTTCACTGATGGTCATTTTGCAGTATTTTGGGTATCTAACATAGCAAGTGAGTCTGCACAAAGGAGGGGGGGAAGCTCTTTGTTCACCCAAGCTTGGGAGAGAACTGATACCTGAGCTCCCTCTTAACTAGAGCATAACATAATCATAACTATGGATAAATTAATTAATTCAGGAAGAAAGCACACAGATAAATCCCTCCAGTCCTCAAATTATCAGCAATGAAGCAGCATGGGTCACACAGAAGCCTGCAGTGATATAAATGGGGACTGCCCCAGCCCAGTCCTCTCCCCATACTGGCACAGATAGCAGTGAGAGCAAGGATATCCAGCCCAGCACCCAACCCAGCTGAAAACTGCCACATCTTTCACCTCTCCCCAGAATTACTAGTTTTAATCAGTTCAACTCCCTGCACTGTCAAAGGAGCACCACAGAGACAGATTTTTCACAATGTCTGGGAATTGGACCCTCTTTTCACTGTAGAAGCTCAGCCGCAATGAAGTATATGCAATTATTCCGCTTTATCTTAAATCTTTATTCCAAGGCCTAATTAAGATGACCCAAATACCAATATTTTATAAGCGTTCCACAGCTGGATATTATACCAGAAATGCCAACTAATGAAGCTACCTGCTGTGAACCTAGTCACATCCTGTGCCACACGCAGAGGAAAAAAACAACCTTGGAAAAGCAAAGCTTTTGAAAGAGTCTTCCAGGGAATACAAGCAAAATCAGTTTGTCATTGACTTCATGAAGAATTAATCACCTCAACTAGTGTGTAATATTTAAACTAATCATCTTTCTTCAGGCAACAACTTCTAAATAACTCAAACTGTCTTATATTACACATCAACATCTTTCTGATGTAAAGCTATGTTAATACCTATTTTAAATTAAAAAATGTCCTATTTCAATAATAACTAAGGGAAAATCCTCCTATTGTTGAGGAGGAGTATATGCAGAACAAAACAAAATAGCACTATGTGACTCATGCAGGATTCAAGCTTTGGGATAAGTCTTTAAGCTCATGAAAATTTCAATATAAAATGCTTTAAAACTTGTATGGTGTGTGAACCAACTAGCATGTTAAAATACAATTGCTATTAATAACCAAATTAAAAGATGTTTCAATAAAAATATTCCTTTTTCCTAGTTCATGGAAAGCCTTAAAAAATTCCCGCTAGTTTAATCACCACATTATAGGTATACCAAACTCACCCGTCTCTCCCCACAGCCTCATGCACACAGAAAAAAAGCAGCTCAGCATTGGAAAGATGATGCTGTCATTCTAATGATCAGCTCCCAAAGGACAATGACAATCTCATGCAACTTACAGACTTTTCTTGTTTAAAAACCATGTAATATCACTTCCCTTAAAAACACCTATTTAAACTATTTTTTGTCTGTTTCCTTGCTGTTGTTCCCTGTGCATAAGCCCAGAAATAACCCATGCTCTACAGTCAAATTCCAAGTCCAGTCCAAAGAAAGAAACTGAAGAGATATTTGATGCCATGGCTGTTTACAAAGATATTCCTGACCCTGTTTGCATACTGGATTTATCTTTGACCAGCTGTCTGAATCTCTGTGGAAGTTTCTGAAAAGCTAAAATGTTGTCTTCATTTCCTCCTCCAAAGTCAGATTAATATGTAGCTCGGTTGGAAAACTGAAATAAAATAAAAGGGCAAAAAAGGAAAGAAATTAAACATAAGGACAAATAATACAAAATAAATACAGGCCTTCAATCAAAACAGCAAATAGCCAAAGCAAGTAGATTGCAAAAATATTCACCATAACCACTCTATCAGTGAAAAATTATCTTCACTGTCAATTGCTGCAAAGTATTCAGCTACATTACGTTAAACATACCAAATCTCAACCTACATAGACAGGAGGTGATTAAAAAAAAGGGAGCTGCAATCAGAACACTGGATAAATTCATCCAGGAAGGAAGGAAGTAAATGATAATCCAAGAGATAAGGAAAAATAAATCCCTGTGACTTTCTAGCACAGCTACAAAATCAGGAAGAAAAAGCTTAATTTTACATACACTTGCTTTCTGTGAAAATCAGGGGTGTAGTTTCTCCTCTGCTTCTGTTAAGATTAGAAACCTACAATAGCTAAAGCCAGTAGTGCTGCTGGCTCCCAGAAGAAATACATCCTTTCAGGACAAGCCTCTTCATTTTGTCTGGGATTAGTGCCTTCCTTCAGAGATGCAGTGATGATGGGACACGGAGTGCTAATCACCTGACGGCTGCGTTAACACTGATGGGAGAACTTGGAAGGAAAAAGACGGTTCAACAGCTAAAGACTGTTGCCAGTTTTCTTGTGTTTCTTGTGTCACCTCCTCCCTTCACGTGGCCAAGGAAAATGAACAAGAACCACAGAGCAAGAACCTCTCAGCTATTACCTTCCAGTCACAGCTGTAACCAGAATACAGTGGTTTGGAAGCATCAGGAAAGCAAACACTGCTTAGCACTCTGAAAACGTTGGATTCTTTACTTTGACTGTGCCTTCAGCACGAAAGATGTGTCCTAACACAGGAATAGTACCTTAGGTAGGTACACAATGGGAGCGGAAAGAAAGTAATCTTAAAACTTGCAGTGACTGGGAATGAGATCAGGGTACCTGTACGGGTACCTCAGGGACTGCATGAAGGGTTTCCCTCTGCCATCCATCCACCCTCTGAAAATGCCAGCTCCACACTCGAAGAGGAGGTCTCGCTCAAAAGCCAACCTAGTCCTTTGCGAGCACTCCCAGCGGAGCTACCAAAACATGCTCTGGATTTGCAACTCCCACGGGTCAAACCAACCAAAGAATTATCTTGATCTTACCCCTATGGGAACAGCGACCCTAGGGCTGCTTTTTCATTGGGCTTCATTTTGTTCCCTCCACTACCAAAATGGCTTGAACAATAAAAGATAAACAAGGGGAGTATTCAATGAGATCTACGATTAGGTTTCTATGTGGTAGGATGAAAAAAATAAAACCCCTAGAAGTAAATATATATATATATAATTTATCACAATGTTATGGCAACACACCCATCTTCCAGCCTACTCTGAGCTTTGAAGAAGGTACATTTACCATTCTTTTCTCTAACTCCTTTGGAGTTTGCTTTGGATATGAATAGAAGTGCACCTGCTCTCTCTCAGGCCAGAGGAGCAGGTATCAGTAGAGCTGCCAGATGCAGCTGCCCTGCCTCCAGCAGCCCCAGCCCCTTCATCACCCCAGGGAAACCTAAATGCTATTTCTCTCCAACTTCTCCTCAGCCTGCTGGCTGAATGCCTCTGCTCAAACTCCCAGACTAAGCTGCGACAATTAATACAGTCTTCTGAAATATTATACAAGACATCAGCTGTGAACGGATCCCCATTCACTTCCTGACCCTTGACCTCATGACCCAGCATGAACCCAGATGAAAGACCTGCTAATGAGTAACCTCTCACCCTCCTTCTGAAGTTTGTACTGGGATTCTTACGTCCCAGCTCATTTTCTTCCTATCTTTTGCCAATATTCAGAAAGACAAACACAGGAAAAACAAACCCTGAGACTACTGAAAATTATTAAGGGAAGCAGTTTCCAGGAGCTACCCAAACCAATATAAAGAAGTCATTAATTGTGTGCTATCGTAATTACGCAGCAGAGCCATTCTCTGCAAAGAATGTCAAACTCCATTTAGAACTTCCACGTGGTGCAGCACATTGTCAAGGCTGCCCACGAAGGGAGTTATACAGGCATCTGACACACACTGAAAATAGGTTGTTTTGTTACTTCAGCAGCGAAGCCCAAACACTCAGAAAACATACCAAGAGCCCTCCATTTAGCTGTCACCCATGTGCAGGCAGGATGCTAACACCACAGCCTTCTACAGTGGGCTGTGAAGGAAAGTCTGAAACAGAAACCCCGAGCTAGCAGGACCCTCAACAACCTGCTCTCTTGGGATAAGTACTGCAAGAAGAGGGACTGTCCGCTCTAGTGACAACTAGGAGAATAATGCCGTGCCAAATGTCTCCTTGGTCTCCATCAACCTTTTGGGGGTAAGCAGGAAGATGGACAGAAAGCAAGAGGATGAAGGGAGAGCTATGGCCCCATGTTACATACTCCTCCTAAACCAGGGATCTCTCCTGCACTAAGTATTCCACTTATATTGCCATCCAACTCCTTCTCCAAGCCTCATTCTCCCACAATACCCAAGCTTTGAAATACACAGCACTCAACCTGCTGCCTGCTGACCTGTCTGCATGTAACATCTCAGCATGAAAAATACCTACATTGCCATCCCAAAGGCAGGATGTAAGTAAGAATGAAGAAACAGGTAAGAAACAATGAAGAAAATAAACATGACAATCCTGAGGTATCCTGCTGACCTTTCACAGTGTGTCCATGCAACATGATGCTCTGTTCACAAATTATTATGTAGCTTTACACACGTGCCCACACCTTTACACAAATAGTCCACAAAATTCTAACACAGCTCTGTCCCAATGCCCTAGAGGGATCACCTGGGGCTGATTATATCAAATATAAAATCAGAAGTACCAGCACTGCAAAGAGACAAGACACTTACACTAGAACTGCTGAGAAGCAAGCTGTTCACTGACAAAGCATTTGTATAGTGTGAATGTGTATGTCTGCAGGTGTGCAGAAAAACAGAAGGCATGGCAGAGCTGGATTTTTTGGCTTTTGTTTTTTTGCAGCATCTTGCACAATTCAACTTGACATACTACTTATTAGTCTTTTTAGAAGACATGATTCTGGGAAGAAATTGATCCAAAATTAGGCACTGATATGAAATCTCTAGTGCAGCTAAAAAAAACCCCAGGGTTTAGAGAGAATGGAAGAGCTATTACCACATGTTGTTGATTGGGGGCCACTTAACTTTTCACCTTGCGCAGCTGGATTCCCAATCCATCAAAGACAGGTCTTGTTTGAACCCTACCATCATGGTTTAGTGGCAGACTTAGCAGTCCTGGGTTAATGGTTGGACACAAGGAACATTAAGGTCTTTTCCAACCTAAGTTATTCTATGATTCTATCTTCTCTCTGCAGGCGATCCTCCTACTGTTGGCTCTACCCAACCCATAATGACAAGCTACTGTTGCAATTTAGTAAGATTTATTTAAAGATAGCAGAGCTCCCACAGATCCTGAAGCACCTAAAATCTACACCTTCTATTATCTTTAACCAATGATTTAGACTCATTCTCTTCACTTTACTGACTGAAGCAAGATGATAGCTTTCAGAAGGCTTCTGTGCAGCGATTTATTGGGAGTATGTCTGAACACTGCCATAACTGTATTTTTCAGAACAATCATTACCTCATAACCTAACACACATTATCATGGTTAAGACATCAATGGCACCAGCTTAATTAGAGACATTCAAAGCTAGGCAAGAAGCAAACAAGATTAATCATCTGACCTTATGAAAACAAGGATGCTTGCCAAAGCAGACACAATAGCCCTGTAAAGAACATACAAATTGTCCATTTTTATGTCTTTTTTCAACAGTAAAACCCACATCATAATAGCCTTTGTCTGATCAACATTAATCTAACATTCTTCATGTATAATTTCTGCCTGCCTGACAAACTGGGAATTGCAAAACAATGAATATTTAGTTCTGTCTACAGGCAATGTTTCTCTTTAAACATCACATCCTAAGGAAATGAAGAATGAACATTTAAACCAAGCAATTGAGGAAGCCACACTGCAAGAGTGCAACTTTATAAAGTATCAAATCACATAATGCTGTATTTCAGAACAGCCAAAGTTCTAGAATTAACTGAGAAACTTGCTTGCAAGCCATGGCTATATGCAGTAGACACTATAACATAGAAACACATATGTACACTACTAAGCCACCAGAAAAAAGAGTTTAATTCTAGCTTGCATACATAACCATGCAATTAAAACTCCTGCCTTTTCTTGCTTGCTTTCCTTTATCTAATCTGCAGTGTTTTTCAGGTTACCTATAGCCAGATGCACATGTGCTATCTGGGAAAACATATTCTGCAATCCCACTTTTTAATATTTTTAGAAGAGCTCTAAACAGATAATTAATCTCACCGCTAAAAAAATTTATCCCAGACACTGTGAATTGTCTGGATAGAGTTCTGATGGGGAAAGAAAAGTCCCCTATGTGAATAGGGCATAAAGACCAAACCAAACAGAAGAAAGCTAGCACAGGGCTTTTCGTGCATGAGATATGAATGCTGGCACAGGTGCTGGCAATCTGGTGCATACTTTGCATTTAGTCCTGGATACATTTACTACAAATTCCTTTGGGATCAGGCACTTTTCCCAGGATCTCATTACATATCCAAGAGTCACTGCCTTGTTTCCCCTGGCCACGCATTGCTAAAGACCAAGTCAATTCACTCAGAGATCAATTATCATATTGGTTAGCTTAGATATATTAATTTTCTTGTATGTGTGATAAAGCAAGAGATTCCAGTGCCGTAATTTTAAATATTATTACATCCACAGGCATCAATGCCTTTTTGCCTGTTAGTTCATGCACAGTCAGTTTCAATGTCAAAAACATTTGAGTACAAAAGTATGTATTTACTTCAAATATTGCACTTGCTTATGCTTTAGTGAAAAACATGTTTGCAATACAGGAGACACATTTCAAAAACAGTACCACAAGATCCATTATTAGGGTAAAGGCAGATCGTTACTGTCCAGCACAACTGCTTCAATATATCTGCGAGCTCAGGAGAGCCCAGTTCTTCCCTGCCCTGGGGCTTGAAGCAGGAGAGCTCAGTTCTTCCCTGCTCTTCTCACTAGGGACAGATCCTGAAGCCATCCAGCATAATCACTCTTGGAAAAGCAAATTACCTTCTCTTCCCTCCATCCCTGCCACCATGACTGGGCACTGGGTTTACAGGTGGTAGCAGAGGATTAGAGCATTTCTTCTCTCTTTGTTGACGTCCCTTGCTCAGCATGGCATATGGTAATTGGCACATTCCCAGCCTGAGGTTGCTCTCTCCTGATACAGATTTCTATTAAAAATTCAAATGTTTTCAGGAACCAGTTCACTCCATTGCAAATATTTAGTTCTGCAGTGCAGAAGGACAGTCACAGATCAAACAGGATGGTTCATCTTATCACAAGTACATACACAAAAATTAATCATAGTTTAAAAAATGACATTTAAGACATCAGGTTTCCACAAGAAACCCCTCACTTTCCCCTACTCCCAGTAAGCAAGTATTATGAGAATCCTTATAATACAGGTAACTTTTACTTGTGTAGATGTGCCATTTGCTTACCGTTAAGGTACGGTGGGAGTAGCAGTATCCAATATTTACAGAAGCTGGCCTCCCCAACTGTTTTCACTGCAGGGAGTACCCAGCAGTCACCCCAATGAACTTTTCATCGATTTGGCAAATGCAGCCTACATCTGAAAGCCAGGGAGCTGCCTTTCCCAGGACATATATCCCCCCAAGAGCATACATGGCAATTGACAGAAGTCCAAGGTTCAGAAAGCACCTCCCTACTCTCTGTTGAAAGCAGCCTCTTCCAATCCCCACTCATACAAAGAACATTTACTTGCTGCTCTGCCACTCCAGAACTAGATTTGAAAGGTTCCCAAATGTATGGCCTTTCACATTCCACCTACTGTCACAGTGCTGGATTATCAAATGCACAGAAACAATATTTATTCTGGTAATCAGAGCAATCTTCTGCTTAGTAAATTACATAATTAGTAGAGGACTGAATTTTTCTGGGCGCCAACTAGTTCACTGGCCAGCAAATACCCAGTAGTAAGATATCAGTTTTCCATCAGTTTTGGGGGGGGGGGAAACTCACAAAAATAAATTTGACAATGCCCTTAACAACGTGCTTTAATATTTGATCAGCTCTGAAATGGTCAGGCTGTCAGACTAGATGATCCTTGAAGGTCCCATCCAACTGCAATATTTTATTCTGTTTCATCCTAAAAGCAGATTCATTAACACATCAGAAGTGAGGAAAGCTGACAGAGCACTTTGCTAGACTGGGTCTACTGATACTTTATATTATCAGAGCAATAAAAAGCATCTCAGTGACAAATTTGGCCAACAAAGTGCAATTTGGGGGCTGCTTCAAGATAAGCATTATTAGAAGGCAGCACAGGACCCGTTTTTCACTTTTCTGTATTTGGTGAGCTCCCTTGCCCGTGTCAGTGTTCACGTCTCCATGTACAGCCACACTGTGCCAGAAGAACCGGAGGCGGAAGTTCGGGAAGATGCAAGCACACTCTCAAAGCACACTGCACTAAACTCCAGTGATGACTCCTGACATGTTCAGGCTCTCCCCAGCACACCCAAAAGATAGGTTGCACTCACATTATGCAATGAAGAGGGGAAGAGGTTTGCCAACCTACCACCAGTGTTCACAGTGATCCACTTCAAATGTCTATTGAGCCCTCAACCTGATCTCATCCGTAGTCCATATAACCAAACAAATACTTAAAGCAATCCTTAAAGCAGAAGAATAAATAATTAATTATAGTTGCAGCCCATGTCCTGGTAGAGATGACTAACTGGAATGGGTTCACACCCTGACCTTATATGAAGTTTGGAGGACCTGAGTTACCCAGCTCTTCCCATCACAAACAACCAATACAAATCTTAAGCTTTCTAAGATAAATTTGCATAATCTGTACATTACTTCAGATGTCTATACACATAGGAGGTGGGGGCAAAAAGTCTAAAAATGCCGGCAAAAGTCCAGGAGAGGCGGTTTGATAGTGGATCTCCCTCCTCCACTTCAGAGTCTCACCAGAGGAAGGCATGGCTTCCACAATCCCACATTTGATGAGGGACATCTCCCTTGTCAATAGGGATTGTCAGAAGCTTTACTAAAAAAGCACTTGGAAGGCCAAAAGGCACCACTCAACATTTCCAAATTTTCCTAGCAGTCAAAGCTGGATGCTTGAGGCGCCAAAATGTCTGGGAAACACAGGAGCAAATCACAGCACCAGACCTGAAAAATACTTGTCACGGGAACCTGATCCGGTGTGGTGGTCAGTTCTTTCAAAGCTGAGGCGTGTGGCAACTTGACTTATTCTGAATGGTTTCCAGGGTCTGGCAGGAGTAATGTTGTAACTGTAGCCATGCTAGGTACACCCTAGGCAGACCTTCGAATGGCAAATGCCGAAACTGTAGAGGCAAGAAAATTACTTTTCTCTAGCTGAGACTTGTCATTTTTTTCCCTTGTTGGTGCTTTATTTCTTCATATGCATGCATTTTTTGGACAGTTTTAGGAAGGAAAAAAACACTACGCCAATGCAGAAAGGGATATATTTGATATTTAAGGCTCTGCCTATCTATGTGGAACAAATCAATCACATTACCATTTCCCTAGAGGGAACAGGCAGGAGGATAGAACCCATGCAGATGCAAGATTTTCTGGGGTTTTTTTGTTTGTTTGCTTGTTTGGTTTTTTGTTTGTTTTTGGGGGGGTTTTTTTGTTGGGTTTTTTTGTGGTTTTGTTTGGGGTTTTTTGTTTGGTTTTTTTTCGGTTTTTTGTTTTTTTGTTTTTTCTAGTTTCCCCCTTGCTTTTTTTTTTTTTTTTCCCCTCAAAATCTCTGCACTTCCACTGGCAGTTTTTAGAGATAAAGGGTCCACGACTTTTTTTTAAGTTATGCTACTGCCTAGTCCTACCTCAATCAGAGAATTTTTCTTGATAACATAAAACAAGGCACTTTGTCATCTGACTCGGTGGCAATTTTAAAGCTCTGCAATGAATTGCAATGAATTTGCAGCTCATTAGCAGTGAATTAAGTTGATGAAAGGTCACAAGGAACCAAGGACAATTTTTACAAAGCATCTCCAGGCAGTTTTTCCAGACCATCAGCTCTCTTTTGCTAACCCAGGAACACATCTCGCACTCTTTAGAGAAAGTCAACAGCCTCTTTCCCCATAAAAAAAATCCCGAAGTATTGCCTAATGAAACACACAAAGAGTCCTTCTCATACGAAGAGAACACATTTCAGGATTCTGCTCACATGTTTTTACTCAGGGATCCTTTAATGTAATATCAAGGGAGAGAAATTTTGAAGGATTTACAGATTAATCAGCCAGAGCATGGATGTAGGTTAGGACTGCTAGAACCGTGCTCCTCTGGGATATTATCTGCAGCTCAGCTTACAGCAGATGAAATGAAACACGCTTTGGGAATGCAAATGAATTAGGATGTCACAAAAAGTAATTCAATTTGCACCAGCAGGGTTTTGAATCATTTTACTTACCTGTAAGATCTTTATTTAACTGTAAACGTGGCGTAACACTTAGCATGATTACTGATTTGAAAGTCATTTTACTACTATTCTAAAAATTAGGTCCGATAATTTCTAATAGATTTTCAGGTCATGTCTCTGTTATACATACATGCATCTCTATGCACTTGCACACTTGAGCATGCTCTGTAACAGATCTGCACAACAGTAGGATCTTTCTTTCATACACATAAAAACAAGGGTAAGACTTTCATTCACATCACCACCGCAGAAGAGATAAGTGGAACAAGACAGCTAATTAGTCATTCTCCATTTCAATCCTCAATAACCACAAAGAGAGCTTGTTTTTTTCACTGCAGGCATTGTCTTACATCAAACAATTTGGAGATAAGAAAAATCATGTTCTCTTCCTGAAGGCACATAAGCAAGTATTGTGATAGAAAAGATGAAACAGCATTAGAAATTAACTGTAACACTTCTTCCCTCCCCTAGCCACTGGAGTATGACCACTAGAATGCACTGCTAATATATAACTATATTAGCCAGACTGACAAATTTTGCGCAGTCTGCTCTTTCGGTACTACAGAGCACAAGCCATTAATAGCTGACTGTCTCATTCAAACGAAACAAGACAATTATCAGCTGTAACTTACACAATTAATACTACTGCTGCCAGCATTTTCAGCAGAGATTTGATTCTTTTATAGCTCATTTGAAGTCTTTAGGGAACGTGTTATTAGTACATCTGTCCTCCTGTAAACATAATTATCATGTAAAATTCCATTTATCATGCTGATCAGGAAGCACTTTCTATCAGCCTTTCAGCCTGGGAACACTGATAAACAGGCAAGGGAATATGAGTGCCCCAGCTAACCTGGACCATACTCATTGCCAGGAGTACAGCTGTTGCCTTCTAGCTTGAGCCCACAGCAATTTTCCAAGTGGGCAAAAGGCTTGTGCAAACCTCTGACTTTGGGGTGCCCTTTGAGCTTGGGGAACATCACACTGGACACTATTTGTTTGTGTCATTAGTTGACTTTCTGTTCTTCCGTAATTCTCCGCTCCTTGCTTCTCCCCAAGCCCCTTGTAGGTGTTCAGGCTAATGGAAGGCCTACAGAGGGAGCAGGCAGCAACTGGATTCACCCTGATCACGACCCTTTATCAATACCATAAATGAAGTCCACACCATAGACAAAAGGCAAGACCTACTTCAACACAGAATCACTTTTAATATACGAAAACAGGCTTGGGCTAGGTGCAAGCAGACATCAGTTAAACAGATATCGCTCAACACTATACTGAATTTTGTCTAAAATGGTTATGAGCTCTCAAAAAGTGAACTCCACCAAGACTTATCAAACTCTGGTGCCTTACATGCAGAACAGCCCACAACTGCAGGCTTCATGTGCAGAGAAATTGTCCTTGTGGACAACTTAGCCTTCAGAGACCTACAGAACATCCTGACATCAAAATAAGATTAAATGAAGTAAAGGTCAGCCCCTGCCCAGACCTCCCACAAACTATGGCTTCAAATTGGTTTAAAACAGCCTCATTTATACTAATAAGCTTAAGCTGTGACCAAAAGGCACTGTGCTGCTTCAGCCATCAACCACCCCCTGTAGCACAGCAGCAGCAGGTCTCCTGCAGCAGACCAATTAAGGAATCGATCCCACTAACAAGCACACAAATGATTAGTAATCAGCTTTCATTGGGTTTTGTGAGGGAGGAAAAGATCTGCTGTCCGCAATGGGATTGGCCCAAAACAATCCTCAAATCACAGGAACAGACTAGCTTGTTCCTACATCTCGTGGAGCATCTCTGGCTCCAAGATTTCCTCCATTGCAGCTACGGGTCAGTGGGCATCTAAAACTGCCACAGGGAACAGGTACAGGCTGGGGGTCCTTTAAGCTCGACAGATAAAGATGCCAAAAAGGCCTGTGACCGATACAGATCATATTCAGTCTTTGGAACCTAATAAGCTTTCTTTATCGGTTGAAACACTCTTCCCCCCCCGCCCCCCGTTTAAAAATTGCCCAAGAGGACGTGAGGGACTTGCAGGATGCCCAGAGGTTGAGAGAATCATCCTTCTTTGCCCTTTGCTGCAGCAGTAGGAGACCAATTCCTGATTCTATCAGAAAGCAAATGTTGTTTCAAAGAGAAATTATTTTACTGCTGATAAATACGTGATAAAGTTATGAAATATTTTTTTTAAATGTGGGAGAAATTCATCTAAATGAAGACAAACTTCTATTGCAAGCTGACATTAGTACAAGCAGAACAACTCCATGGCCACAGAAACTCTCAAGTTCACTAACATGCCATTATGGACTGCATTTAGGCAACTTATTCCCAGATCATTCTGGTATTTCATTTAATTTTGTAAAGACAGGGTGCCGGTGAAAAAGCAGCTAGCACAGTGGTACATCGATTACTCTCTTTAAATTCAATAATCGTGCATATGCAGATTGCCTAATTTCTCCCATACATCTGCATTTACACAACTTTCTTCTCTGAAGAGCTTTCAAAAGCTCAAGTTTAATCAGAGGACTATTTTGGATCCTAATTTTCCAAGCTACAGTAAAGCTGCTTCATGACCTAATCTGACAGCAAATGTACTGTCATTATATAGTGGTTTCAAGCATGTTGTACAATAACTAGTCACGATGTTTCTTATTTTAATCACTGATACACCAGGTGTATTGTATCTTATTAGAGCTATCGATCTGCAGACACCGCTTTAACTCAGTTCAACAAATGACTTGTTGAAACAAGTGTTGCTTGGCGTGAATAAAACCCACTGAGGAGCAGTGTCTGCACATCAGCCCCCCCGGCCATAGCCCAGCACACCAATGCCATGAGCAAAGGCAGACCTGCCCTTCCCTTACATGCAGCTCAGGTTTCTGCTACAGAAGTGAACCGGGCAAAGGGACATGACTAGATTTGTAAAAACAAAACAAAACCAAAGAAACCTCCAAAACCCGACAATGAACAACACGGTTCTAAGGGCTGAAAATGCCACAGAGCTCCAGCAATCAGAAACATGGACTACAGCACTGGGGAGAAGAGGCACTACTAGTCATTGGGGGCAGGGGTTTGACTCAATTACAAAAAACCCTCAACACTTCTGCCTTTGTTTTTGCCACTATTCTCAGCAAAATAAAAAAAATTCTGATTTCATGGGGAATAGAACATTTTTCTTTGCTTGAAGCCAACATTTCACTTTGAATTTTTTCCTTCTTATTTACATACAAATATATTTATTCATCTGCACATATGATATAAAAGACTCATACTCAGAAAAAAAAAAGTGTTTTCCACTGCTTAAATATGTCACTTTTCTAAAGAATTTTGCTTCCTGAAAAAAGTTCACAGGGTTTCCTCTGGTTTGGCTTAACAGCTTTAAAGGTTGTGCTTCCAGACAGACAGAAAATCTGGCTTACCCACAGCTTCCCCCCGGCTCTGTTCCACATTTAACAGGTGGCTGTTGTGACCACAAGAAAGACGGCAACCACTGCTAAAACTTTAATCTCCCTTCCAAAGTCATAATCTTTGTAATAGCAAATATAATGAGCTTTCTCAGTGACATACTGCAACAATGTTTAACACGATTGCATAAGCAAAGTTATATTTAAATCCACTGAAAACGCAGCCCAATTCTCCCAGAGTCTGCTCTGGTGATAATTAATGACAGATTTCATCAATATTCACTTATCCAATTTTTTTTTTTTCTTGTAGGATTGTGCTCCGTTAACACAAGGACAGGGCAGAAGAAATAACTTCCATTAAAGAAGCTGTTCGGCATCACAGATAACATATGAAGCATGAAACCATGTTGTTTTCACTCCTCCATTACTCCTCAATTTTATTCTCTAGAAGTTCCTTCAGCAGCTGCTTCCAGACTGGAACCACAGGAGGAGGAGGAGGAGGAGGTATTCTGCCACTGTTGTTAGGCAAGACAGTAGAGGACAAAGAAAAAAAAAAAATTAATTTCAAAGTATTTTGCAAAGTAGTCCAAACACTTGAAGGTGGCAAGGTTTCTCTCCTCCTGCCCATCTGGCCACAGTGTGATGCTGTAACAAAGCATCACTAAACCAACATATTTATCCTGAAAGATAAACAGACAAAAACGTATTTAAACTGAAAGACAGTAGGTTTAGATGAGATATTAGTAAGAAATTCTTCCCTGCAAGGCTGGTGAGGCACTGGAACAGGTTGCCCAGAGAAGCTGTGAAAGCCCTATCCCTGCAAGTGTTCAAGGCAAGGTTGGATGGGGCTTTGAGCAACTAGTAGGTGTCCTTGCTCATGGCGCGGGAGGCTGGCACTAGCTGATTTTTAAGTTCCCGTCCAACCCCAGACCATTCTATGACTGTAGGGGTGTTTTTCTACCTCATGAGCAGCCACTTTGAATTTAGTTCTTCCAGTTATTTGCTACAAGCATTTGCAAAGAGTGATGAGTCCAACCTGATGGTCGTTTGAAAAATCTGCCTAATTTCATTTGCATGCAAATAGTATACACACCCCAAACTCTCAAGTCTTCTTGTTCAAGGAGGGCAATTTTCTGAGCAACTCAGAGCACATACTCTCTGAAACAGGGAACACTAAATTTCTTGAACAAGAACAGTCAGGAGGCAGTTTTTTATGTCAATGAAATTGCAGTTTCCCAGGGCAACAAAAGGATGACACCACAACAAGCTTGCCTCTCCAGGGCAGGCTTCAGGAATGTTGCCCCTAGCTCTACATTTAACACAAACACAAGAAAAATCACACGAAACTGTACCCCTCAACCAGTCTCACGATCCACATCTCAGTACAAAACACATCTTGAGCCCAAATCTTCACAACATTTTGAGATCCTCCCAGTGATGGGGGAGGACCGGGAAGTGAAGAGCAAAGCGGGAGGAAGAAGGAAACAGCTGCTTCCTCTTCTCAACCAGCTCTGAAAGCTTTGCTTTCACCTTAACACACAGTGTAATAAGAGGCGCTACTTTCTTTTCCTCTGTCCTGGAAAAAGATGGACAAAAAACCCTTACTCTCTTCTACTCTTGCAGTCCATCCACCTTTCCCCTACCAGGTTTGCTGGGCAGCTGGAGCAGCATCTTTCACTCCCAGCATTTCTTTCTAATTCCCATTTGAAACCCAGTGAACTACTCCAGAGCATTACAGAATACCCATTAAGCTTTTGACAGAACTATGCCTTTAATTTTAAAAATATTTATCTTGATCTCTGAAGATGCTCACTCTAACATCTGACTGAACAGGCAATGATTTGACAGACCATAGATAAAAAATCAGAAACTAAAAGGAATTTAGTAATACCAACCTCCAAAGTTACTACAGCTGCTAACTCTGTCCAGCTTCACAGAGACTGGGAATCTGGCCATGGAATTGCCTAATTTCTTGAATATTTGGGAGGAGACATGACCTGATTTCAATTCACAGACTACAGCAACAATTGGAGAGAAATTTTTAAAAATAAGGCTCACAAGTACAAGGGGCAGCTGTCTGTCCCATGCCAACATTATGTGCTGTGACAATTCTGCAGTGCCACTCCTGGGTTTCCAAGGCACTTTTACTAGTGTCGGTAAATCCGTTATTGTCAAAAACTGTTAAGTCAACCAAACCCAGGTATTTTAATCAGACACTGCACAGCTGGCTTCATACCCGAAAGCCAGTACTGTGAGCTGCTGTCAGCCTCACAGCCACTGCAGCCCAGGTGAGCAGCTGCTGTTGCGACGAGTTTCAACAAGAGTTGGCCAAGAGCTACTGCCAGGCACCACTGCTGGTGTGACCATAAAACACTGTTATGAAACTTGTATTCACGCAAGGTAGTTTTGAAAAAGCTCCGAGCTGGATTTGAACATTTCAATGCAGCAGGAGATCACACCCCATCTCATGACGGGTTAGCAAACTGTCAGGGATTTAGCATGCCCCAGAGTACCTGGCTGGTTTTGTTAAGACAGGTAGTGCTGTCCCCAGGTCACATCCACAGAAGAAAGGCATTTTTGAAACAGGAGGCAATTGCCTTGCTGAAAAAGACAAGTAATAATAATAAAAAAATAAAATCAGAATTCCTTCCTGACTGAGTTCAGTTTCTGGAGAAGAGGACAAAGGAGGTCTACATATCCAGACCCTTACCACAAACAGTACCAGAGGGGTGGAGGATGAGAGAACAAAGTTAAGTAGCCAGAAAGACGGATCCTCTTGCATTTCCCTACACCTCCTCCTGTAAACTCAGGAACCACATTACTGATCATCAGGGTGTGTTGGCTTGTTTTCCAGTTTCACATGTACCTTATCCTGGCTTCTGCTATGGGAGATGCTGGTGCAGAGACAAATCAGCAGACAGCCCTGCTCCTGGGACATGCTTCAGTACCGAGGTGACTGAGCTGTCCCAACCCAGCTGCATCTTCCCGTGACCAGCAGGACCAAGGCAGAGGCTAAAAGCAACATCCATGGTGGCATTTGGTATTTTTCAGAGAGGCTTATCTCCACAAAAAGGTATACACCAGGACTCTGCATTGTGTATACACTGTGCTTAGTATTTGCGGCCAATTCTCTGAAAGTGGAAGGCATGAGAGACCCGTGACTCTGTATTACCTGTTTAAACAACAAATACAAAGCAAAAATGTGTTAAAAATTCATGAATTTCCATGAATCTTTAAAAAGTCTTATTTTTGCCTTCTGGAATGTAGCTCTCCTAGCTACATCTTTTTAAATATTTTTTTGATATTGAAAGTTAGGAACTTTGTCAAAAATACAAAATATAAGGAGATTAGACTAAGCATCTCCACCTCATCCCAACAATCCATGAACCTTAAAAAATCTCACTCATACATTGCAAGACTT
This sequence comes from Serilophus lunatus, assembly GCA_013399895.1. Classification (NCBI taxonomy): domain Eukaryota; kingdom Metazoa; phylum Chordata; class Aves; order Passeriformes; family Eurylaimidae; genus Serilophus; species Serilophus lunatus. The sequence continues at coordinate 799,719 of VXBA01004822.1, read as the reverse complement.
TGTAACTGGCAATACTGGAATAATTTCCTCTGCATCAAAGACGGAGAGGAGACATCAGACTCTTTATCTGATCATGTGATTTAGAAATGCTTCCAACTGCCAAGAACAGACATACTAAAAATCTTAAAAACTGCTATGCTGTGGCTCACAGTATCAATTGTTTGCTCCTCCATTTCCCCAAGCCAGGAGTGAGATGTGCATGCATATGCTACCTTTCAAACATGATTACTGAGCTCTGCTGAAGGTACTTGCATATGCAGAAAGAAAAAAGTGTTTGAGACCCTGAAAACAGAAATCCCTCCTACTCCATTCAATCAAAAAAGCCATGTATTTCTGAAGGCTGAAAAATCTAAACATGGGGTAATACGAGAGCATAGGCAAATGTGTGTGCTAGCTAAACCAGCAGCTATTTCAATTTCAGGTGATACTTTGGCTCGTGAAATAAAATCTTGGAATTGTGAGCGTATTTGTTTCAGTCAGCCTCTGCTTTGGGACCACCAATTCCTTTAATTGCCCCAGATCACCTAGAGTTACCTCCAGGCAGAAAAATCTTTGCTCTGCAAGTAGCATCAGGCAGACAACAAAAAATTTAACCAGATGAAGAAAATTTTGACAGCAGCTCATCATGTCTTCTTAGAAGACAAAGTATATAAAGCAGAACATAAAGCATGAAATGCTTTACAAAAAAAATCTCACTTTGCCACCATTTTGGATGAAAATAATTTTTTGTCATGGACTTCACTGATTTAGTGTCCAGTACACCTCAGGATTATATGCAGCTTTCAGTATCAGAAGAACTAACTGCACACATTCATTTACAAAACCATCTCAAAGGCGAGCACTGAAAGCACATTCTCTCTAAGATTCCAAAATATACCAGGACTAACAGATGCAAAAAAGTCATTTATACCAATAAATTAGTCTGATCCTGTAAAAACCCATGCACTTCAGTATTCTTAACAAAGGTACTATCTGCATGGCTAATTACGCATGTCTCCAGAAACCTCAAAATGCTCAAATGAAACTATAAAACTGCTCATTTTAACTGTTGGGCAATGTCTTTATGAGCCAAAGGCAGCAAGCTACCTGGGAAAGTAAGACTGAATGTGTCTGCAAGTGGTTGCAGGATCAGGCTCTATTTTTATACAGCCTTTTATCAATGACAAAATCTAATTTAGAAATACTTCTTTCAAACTAATTGCCTCCTTAAAGAGATGCAATATATATTATTATATATAATATTACATGTATTTTCTATGTATATAATATATATAAAATATAATGCAAGGAAGATTTACTTTATAACAGCCTTTTAGGTGTGTGACAACACACAAAACCCTATCTTTTAAAAGGGATTAAGACCTGTAGATGCCACAGACACAAACCGCAGCCCGAACAGCCCCAATACAGACACTAATCATGTGAAATGGATAAACTCATAACATCACACATCTTAGATCATCTGACTCCTGTGTCTGTCTGCATATTCAGCATCACAGCCCCAAGCTGAAAAAACACAGACAGAGAAGAAAGAGATTCTTGTTTCCTGGTAAAGCTTCTTGCATGAAAGAACTAAGAGCAGGGCAAAAGGCCCATTCAAAAATGTGTCACAAAACACTTCACTGCAGACCTGGGAACTTTGTTGTGCGAGGAGAAAGAAAGAAAAATAAAAGGATTTCAAACAACAATATTGACTAAATGGGATTATGTATACACAACAGTTTCCCATTCACAATACCCACTCAGGGAGGTGAACACAAGCTCAACGTTACCTGCGCCAATAACAGCTTCATCATTTTATGACAGATATTAAGCTAACAGGCTATAGACCACAAAGCTGCTACCAAAAACACTTAATCTTCCAAGGAGGACATTAGGCAGGCAATTAAAGAAACAATAATCCTCCCCCAAACAATACATTTTATCATCTGTAAACATATTTGTAAATTTACATCTGTAAATCTCTCTGTTCTGGCTTTAAGTAGGAGCTCATGAATCATACACTTTTGGAACTTATTTTTGGTAACTTAAAGCTTTCAAATTATATATAATGCAGTAACTGGGTAAATAATACACAGACAATAATATCCTGATGACAATATAACAACATATGAAGACAAACTGTTTAAGCATCCTTTTCAACTTGCTTGCATACAAAAAAAATTTCTCTATTCATATTAGATAGAACAGGTATAGAGAAAGAGATCCTGGGACTGAATATTTCTCCTTCCCAATTCATCCTCTTTTTTTAAATATATGAAATGATTTTGCACCTAACAAGTATACATGCTTTGATTGAGAGCAGAACTGCTGTAGTTCTAGACAGGAAAAACTGTATTTTAGCAACCGGAAAAACTTACTGCTGCACCTCACAATGAATAAATACAGCTATGAATACTGAATAAACATCCTTGATTGTACTAGTAAGGACAAATATATTGTAGACACACAGCTATTGTTTGAAGAAAAGCACATCCAAAGCCTTCACATTGACAGATCCAGCCACCCCGCCACGCTCCAACAGGCGCTGCACAGCCTCACACACTACAAGGACAATGTCTTCAAGGAAAGGGAGGGTCATATAACTCATGTGCCTGTGGTGAAGCTTTTCAGGGCAAGAAGGTGTCAGGAGACAGCAGCAGTGGGCAGAGGAGCAGACCAAGAATATTCAGCCAATGCTGAGGTTCTCCCACAGGCGCTATTGTGGGGCAGCGAGTAGCGCGCCCATCAGTGGTAATTTGGATACCCAATCCCAACAGCAGGAAACCATTTCTATAAAATTCAACAAGTAAAATGTGGGATGCAAGTGCTAAAATAGCAGCATTCAGTTACCAGAGTGATAATGAGAACTGTGAAGATTTTCACTCCTGGGCAGGATCTGCTAACTGTTATTTGGAAAATGGGAGACTGATATACCTTTACTTTTCCTTTAGAAGCAGCAAGACCATAAGAATCTGTCCAGTAAAGGAACCAAAAATGCACTTCTGTTGCTGTCTCTGACTGCCCAGGCATCCACAGCATTTTTCCTCCTCCCTGCAAGTCTCTGCAAAGGAAGAAGGCTGAACAAAGTGCTGCTGTACAAGGGCCATGGCCTCCACACCAGCAGAAAAAACAAATTATACAAAACTTACACTGTTTTACTTCTGTTATCCTTTGCCTCCTCAAACGTGAACAATAATGAGCTTGTCCAACATGGAGGAAAGAGGGGGATGGCTTTGTCCTTGGATGGGCCAGAGCAGATAGATACATAGATGTGCTTGCCAAAAGCTGTCTGCATTGGGCTGAGAAAGGGGAGAGACACAAAGGTGCTTCTCACAATGGTGAGAAGCTGCAGACAACAGGGCCAGAAGAGCACAACCTTCTCTCGGTGTGGTTCCCTCGGTAAATCTCAGGAAGGTTTAACACGAAGACTCATTTGGTAGCTACTTACATAGAAGTCACAGACAAAATTTTGCTTTATTGCTTCCACTGAAAGTGAAATTAGCTATAGTTTGTATAAAACCTGGGCTTTTTTCTTTCCTTTGATTAAACAAATGAACTCTCCTTCCCAGACCACACAAACAGAAACCACCACTTCCTCAGTCACTGACAGTTCATGTCTAAACACAGCCTGGGACAAGGCTAAAACCATGCTGGGTATGACATTATACCTCTATGTTGAACAAGCTCACAAACTGCCATCAGCACGTGACACACAATTTTGAAATTTTGGTTTTCCTGTTTCCACAAAACAGACAGGGAAGATGTCTGTTAATGTGAATAACTGAATAAAAAAATAATATCCATTTTTTCCAGATTCTACCACCTTACAAAAGGAAAAGTTAAAAAGGCCACAATTGACCAGTAAAAAGAAAACAGATCCCAATGCTCTGACTTGACAAGCAATATAGATGTTTTTTGTACAAAATCTTTTTAAAACCCCCAGCGGAAAGAGGGAAATCAGTGATTTCCAATGGAAATGACTAGGGGAAAGGCATCTGAATTCCTATGGTCAAACAGAACATGCATTAACCCAAGTGCGAAGGAAGGGTGTGAGAAATTTGAGTTAGCTCAATATGAATTCCCTGAAGGGGCACTCCGTGCAGGCATTTAAAAGATGTGCTTAGGGACACAGCTTAGTAGTGGACCTGGCAGTGCTGAGTCAATAGTTGGACCTGATGATCTTAGAGGTCTTTTCCAACTTAAATGATGCTGTAATTCTATGAATCCTTTTATTCTGGAGCAGGGAGCTGACTCTGCAGGCTTAACTCCATCGTGTTTGATGTTGGCTCAAAAGCACAATCTGGAAGCAAGTCTTGAGACCATGCTTGCTTAAAACATGCTGCTCTCTGCAGCATGGAGCAGCCCTGGAACAGGAAAGCTTTCCCTCCAGCAGCAGGAAGCCAGGTGAAACACTGCAGGAGCACAGTGCCTGTCCTCCAACTACTGCTGGGTGTTCAGTCCAAAGGTCCAGTGAGAGCTGGGCTGAATGTCTGATCCACTGCTTAAACCAGAGGTGTGCTGTTAACTTCAGTAAAAGCAGAACAACAATCACAGTCTGCAATAATACCACCCACTCCCCAGAAAAATGCCAGGGAGGACAAGTGTACCAATGGGAGCAGGTTTAGACAGTGAGGTAAGCAAAATCTGTGAAAGAAAATGCTGTCTTTTCAAAGTGAGATTTTCAAAGGAGTTCAGAGTTCATCGAAATTCATGGTTCAGAAAATCCCAGCTTGATTTGTTCTGTTGCTCTGCTCTCTTTAGCTGGAATAGCACAAGACAGACACCTAATTCAGAATAAACACCGTGGAAGCGAAGTCAAGTCTTCATTACCACAATCACACATGTTGGAAAAGTGGATGTGAAGGTCAAGAGCCTCTCAAAAGCTGCATTTCTTCTAACACGTGTAAATGATACACATTAAAAAATCCAACCCACACAAACAACAAAAAACACACACACAAAAAACCCCAAAAAAACAAAACAAAACCACCAAACTTCAGAGAAGACCATGTTGAAATATTCCCAGGAATTCGTACAAAACAAAGAACTGCAACAGTTGCAAGATAACTGCCAGTTACACGAAAGACTGTGTCATCCTCAACCCCTGGTATCACATTCATTTATCGAGTAAGATATTCAAGATATGCAATCGCTTGACAGGTTGGAAATATTACATCTGCACTTAAAATAGAAAAGACAGGCATAATCTTGTTCTCATTTGTAACTGAGCAACCCTGTAATTAATTCAGAGCCCACTCATTTTCAGATGCCTCTGATCTTTGCAAACATGCAGGGGCTAACAAGGGCTTTTTCATGCCAATCTCTTTGCTCCCACCTCATCCTCCCCAAGGGAGTGAAATCCAGTTACAACTCACACCCTTCTTCAGCACCCTATTGCACAAAACAGGTCGTGGGTTTGGAGCTTAGCTCCTAAAGGATATGGAGAAGTAATGGCACTTTTAACAGCACAACATCAGTATTGCACCATAAAAAAAATCCTCACTCCTGCTGCAAGGCTACATCTTCCAGAAAAAGGCAGCCTGAGAGCTCACAAACACACTGTGTGAAAATACACATTTCCATTCACATCATCCATTCAACCTTCCTACAGAGCACAAGGATAACAACAGAAAACACTGCCTTGAAAGTGCCTATTTAAAGGTTCTGCTGTCAAATTCATACATTTTGTATTTTTGAATGTATTTGCTCAAACTCTGCTCCCCGTTACACTCTAGCACTACCTTTGACTTGAACAGCCTTACTTCGATAAGGAAACTAATGAACAAACAAGAAAATAATATTTATAATAATGTCTTTAAAACAAACAGAAGCAGAGAACCTCAGACAATGAAGTCTGTTCCTTAAGACACATGTGCACAGACGCTTGCTATTTGCAAAGCTGCTCTCAAGTTCTACAGTACCTGGAGTGCCTTCTAAAACAGAAGAGCATTTTATCTTGAGGGGAGTCACGCACACGTTAAAATACAGATTTTCTTCAAATAAGTCTCAAAGGTCACAATGAAGGTACTTGATAACAGCATTTTGTTTTCTGCTGTAAAAAATTCTGCCTATTCAAGCAACCACCTCTGTGCTGCCACTTCTTCTAAATTCAGTTATGCTAAAAGATAGGATTCTACAAAGCAGTGAACACCACCAACTAAAAAAAAAAAAAATCAAACCGAGTTTTGCTTTGAGAAAAAAAAATTAAGAAGGTACCTAAGATACACAATGGGTTAAGACAGGAGGTTATGTGAACTCTGTTTTTGAAAACACAAACCTTTATGCTTTAAAGACCGAACTTCTAAGACTATTAATAGCAGATGAAGATCTTTCCACACCTTTTTACATAATCTGATGCAGCACCTGCACGACTCACCTACCTCAGCAATTAAACCCTACTTTGCACTGCAGCATCTGAAAGCTGTTTTTCCTCTCTTCCTATTATCCAAAAAACATCTCCATGTCTTACAGTCAGAAACAATATCATTCATTTAAGTAAATTTGGAGAACTACAAAGTTTGCTTGCAACTACAGAGTCTGCTCAACTGCACTCACGTCCCAGGTATCAAGATGGGAGTCTTCATTTTCATGTAGTTATCTGTCACCTAACAAGGAATCCACTCCCTACTGTGCACATCCACCACACCCTGCAGACATGTGGGCAATCCTTCTGTCATCTTGCATTTGTCTGGGTGTATCTGATTGCAACCTTGACAGAAAAATGAGGAAATTAATCTCCTTTCCTGTTGGATCTGTAGGTACTAACACAAAAGCAGAAGCAACAGGAAAACAAGTTTTGTCTATGGCTGACAAACCACAAGGAAGAAAGTTGGTGAGTTAAAAAAAAAAAAAAAAAAATTTTTTTCAAAACAACTTANNAAGTTATTTTCAAGACACATTTCAGACCACAGCTGACATCTAGCTTCTGCTTTATGCTACATCCTTCAGACAGGCTGAGTATAGTCGGGTGGGAAGTACAGATGTCTAGCACATGCCAGTGTGAACAAGAAATAATGAGAGTTTCTTGAACTGCAGGTATGGAGTGCATTTGTGTATACACAAAAGCATGCATGTGATCCAAGCAGGCCTGAATGCAAAGGGCCTTATGTGGCATTCATCTCCTGGCTCCTCTTTCTCCATCTCTACACATCTGGGAGACCAGATGAAACCAGACATCCTTCCAGGTGACAAAACAATCTTCCTTAAGTGCCACAAGCGCCCTAGCTCCATGAGGCAGCGAGACTCTGCTCTCCTTTCCTACAGCACCACGAACACAGAAAACTTAAAATTCAGCAGGCCTCCCTCTGAAGTAGGCTGACAGAGCTGTGTGGCTTGCACCTTCAAAGGACACACCACCATGCTGGGGTTAAAATCCACTCCTCTGCCAGCAGCTGCAGTGGACAACAGGCTGCTCCAGTGCTGTAAGTCATCAATGTAAAAAGCAATGGTAGCAATATCTGACCCTTTAACTGTGATGTGGCCACCGTGCCAGCACGTATACCTCCTGTTGAACAGGGAGACAGCTTAGGTCAGGGACTCCCACCTCCTCCTCTCCTCTTTCTGGTGTATTAACTTCTGTGTGGTGATTAACCTCTTCTGTGGTGAATGGTGCCGCATCGAGTTGGCAGCCAGTCACTAGTGGTGTCCCCCAGGGATCAGTGTTGGACCCAGTCCTGTTTAATGTCTTTACTGAGGATTTGAATGAGGGGATTGAGTCCACCATTAGCAAGTTTGCAGATGACACCAAGTTGGGAGAAACTGTTGATCTGTTAGAGGGTAGGAGGGTTCTGCAGAGGGACCTGAAACAGTGTGGCCAGCAGGACCAGAGAAGTCATTCTTCCCCTGTAGTCAGCACTGGTTAGGCCATACCTTGAGTCCAGTGTCCAGTTCTGGGACCCTCAGTTTAGGAAAGATGTTGAAATGTTTGACCATGCCCAGAGACGCTGGTGAGGGGACTGCAACACAAGCCCTATGAGGAGTGGCTGAGGGAGCTGTTTAACCTGGAGAAGAGGAGGTCAGGAAAGACCTTATTGCTCCCTACAGACTGCCTGAAAGGAGATTGTAGCCAGGTGAGTGTTGGTCTCTTCTCCCAGGCAACCGGTGACAGAACAAGAGGACACAGTCTCAAGGTGCGCCAGGGGAAGTTTAGGCTGGATGCTGGGAAAAAAAGTCTTTACAGAAAGAGTGATTGGCCATTGGAACGGGCTGCCCTGGGAGGTGGTGGAGTCATCGTCCCTGGAAGTGTTGAAACAAAGACTGGAAGTGGCACTTAGTGCCAGTTTAGTTGACAAGGCGGAGCTAGGTCACAGGTTGGACTTGATGATCTCAAAGGTCTTTTCCGACCTAGTTAATTCTGCGTGATCTAACCTTGTTGGAGGGCTGGGATCTCTCTTAATCGCTCCCTGCACTTCTAGCAGACCCACCAGAAACGATGCTGGGAATGCTGGAGCCTCCCACAGGTTTCCCCATTCACTCTCCTTGCTGGGACTTACTGACCCTGTACTGGCAGTGGTTCTTTCTCCACCCTGAAATGGGAAAAAATGCTGCATAGAGGGGAGAGGATAGAGGGAAACCTGTCAGCAACCTTCCCACACTGCAGAGGACAAACTCAACTCCAAGAACAGCAAGAGCACCTTGGCTGGTACCTATTGAGGCTACACTGGCACCACCACTGTATTCCAGTATCACTTCTCTGCTCCATGTGTACACAACAAAAGCTGCAGGTATAACCTGCACAGTCATGGGTTAAGCTACAAACAGACAGCACATGGATGGCTGAAAAAAACAGTTTACTGCAAGCAGGTTGTAAACTGAACGGCACTGCTGAATTCTCGGTGCTCAGCCTCCTACCAAAAGCCCAGAGAAAAGAAAAAGTAAGCACAAGAGTTTCATCCTGGTTTGTTTCAAGCAGGTAAATTCCAGCTACATGATGCGGTGCAGAAAGTGACCATCACGTCATTTTACAGGTTTTTCTTCTTACACAAAATCAGGGGATTTTTTTTTTTTTAATTTGCAGGAAAATTTAAGCTTCTTCTGAATGCCCTTACCCATGAACTGATGTGCCTATGTCTGATTTGCCTTGACAGCATGCAGATTTGAAAACCTAATCATATTTACCTTGGTATTACAACTATCTCTAGGAGCACCAAAATGCAATGCATTGTTGACTGAAAAATTATGATAAACTCATCTAGCTTCCTATTTTTTAATCCCAGCAATGCTATACAGTAAAATCCCTGATCCTGCAAAGATTTACTTACTAGTACAACTTTATACACTGGTACTTGGTTCAACTGAGCCATTTTATACACATGTAAAAGTACAGTTCAGGCTTTGCAGGATCCTGTATCAGAGGACATACCTTCCTCTGCCATCCAAGACAATCGGGGGAAAACACACTTGTGGTGAGTGAATCTTTCCTCAAACCTTGATTTCACAAGATTGCTAGCCTGATCTATAACAACACAGGGGAAATGCAACTGCTTGCTAAGAACATATATTTATCCCTTACATGAGGTGAAAGGCTTTTTTTAAAAAAACCCAATACTTCTTGTAGAAAAGAAGTTAGCCTTTGCTTCACTTTTTATTCATTTCTCAGATTTCCACAATAGAAAACCTTCCTTAGGCAGACACTGAAACGTAGCTTCTAAGAGCAGTGTTGGCTTTGAAATACATCACGTAAACAGAAAAGACATTTAGCATTGATGACAGCAAAGCAGTTGCTATGAACACAACACAGTAGCTCCTATAAAAGAGTCTTACTGTTCCTTAAATATGTACCCCTCTAAATCTACACATTGCAGCCTGAAAAGCAAACCCTGAGAGTCCTGGAAGTCCCCCACTTGGCACATCATGTTTTCTCCAATCACCAGTGAAATTTTCTTCTCCCAAATGCCCTGCTGAGCTCGCTACCCTACCCTTGCAGCAAATAAAACTTCTCCTAAGCCCTTCTTATGAAAACAAATACCATTCCTTAAATTTCTCAGCATGTTATTTGCAAATGACAGGCCAGCAAACAGTTACTCTCCATATGCCAAATTATGTCATTTCCATTTTCTAGAAAGAATACTTCTCACAACAGATTGGCAAGGATTTTTCAGTTGGGTTATGAAAAGAGCCAGCTCTGTGTCTTGCTGCACCTGCTGTGTTGCTAAGCCTGGTATCTGGTGGCAGCCCCTCCAGCCCTCCATAGCAATTCTGGGTCCAGAAAAGAGAGTTAGTCATAAAGGGCTGAGTACATCTTCAGAGGTACTAATAAAATGTTCAGGGGTGAGTTCTGTGGATATTTGCATATAGATTTCTGTAGACACCAGCTTGTATTATTTGCAATAAAATCTGATTTCCTACACTTCCCATGGGACAAGCTTGTGCCTATTGAAGTTTCAGTGTATTCAAGTCTCGGCACATAAACCCAAACTTTCGCATTTTCAGGTTAAATTATGAAGATGAGCCTTTATGCAAATGTAGTGGAAAACCTGCCTGAGAGACTACAAACAGCTGAAAACAGAGGCAGAAATTTATTTTTTTTAAAAAACAAAGATTTGATCCTACTTCTTCTCATCTTTACCTTCCATCATACTCACTGCTCTACAGAGCCTCCAGACAGCCCACCTGGTATCTGCTTCTTTGAAATGAGGAAGCCATGGAATTACTAGAGGGTTGGGGGTTTTCCCTTTCAGACACCAAACGTGGGAATCTCATATTTGTGTTTTGGATGTTTTGAACGATTTCAATCTAAGCTATATTCTCTGCCAGAACAATTCTCAAAGTCATAATAATTACAGATAAAAGCATACTTCCTATCCAAAAGCTGTCATCAAATTATGATCTGTCATTATCCTATCTATCTAACATCAAACTATGTTTTTGTCATGGTCTGGAGGGCTGGTGACTCACATGGTTGCTACTGATCATCATTTCAAGGTGCTTGTGACAATATCACACAGAGGAAAACCACGTAGCAGAAAAGGAAGGAAAAAGGAAAAAGGCCGGTCTGGCCTGCACAGGAGCTTTGCTGGTAAAGAAAAGGGTGAAAAGAAAGACCAAGTAATGGAAATGCACCAACCACATAAGCAGACCTGATGAAATGTCTAGCTCCTTCTGCTCTTCTGACAACTAATGAGAGGTTACAACACACCAGCCAAGGACCTGTGTGGTACAACCACGCGACTTCCACGGGCTTAGCAAGCTTTGAATTGGTGACCAGCAAATGCAGCCAACAAAGAAAGAAAAGACTTTTCATGTGTTCAGGCTCAGGTTTTCTCACAGGGGTTAATGTGCACCCACCTAGGCAGACCCCTCTCACTTATCTGGCTCCAAGGTTGTCTCACTCTGAAACCTGCAAAGTCGTGAGGTTTTGGCAGACACAGCAGATCCCTCTCAGCATCTGTCCTTCTGTGAAGGTGTCTAATTAATTAATTCTCTAGTACTCATGCACACTATGTTCTGTCCCACTGTTCTACTCTTCGGAATTGACAGCAAGGGTTTTTTTTCCTTGACTGATGAATTTTACCTTTTTTTTTGTTATCTGACAGAGATGCTTGCTAAATAATACAGTAAGAGCCTAAAATATGCCAGAGCAAATTTCTGTGGGATTTGTTTTCAAGAGATCTGTATTGTAAGGGAAGAAGGCTGATGCATTAACGCTGTCCACCATACTCCACACAGTGACTTTTGAACCACTGGTCAATGCCAATTAGTATCTGAAAGATTTACCCCATTTCCACAAGTTTCAAAGGAAGCAACACAGGGAGGCACAAACCTGTGCCTTGAACAAACAAAAAGGCTGGCAGAGACCAATGGTGGTGGATGCCACTGCGATGCGGGGTGGCCATGCTCAGCACATGCACAGCTCAGAAGACCCATCAGCAGTCAGAGACTATTCCTGCGCAGCTCTAAGACACCACGATGACCCAGCCTCTCAGTGTGCTCAGGCTAAGGGACGTCAATGTGCTCAGTGTCCCTTACAGGGCTCATGGAGGAGCTTGTATGCTGTGAGCTACTACCGAAACAGCCCTCCTTAGCTGAGTCTTTGCCCCATTGTTGAACATCCCCCCTTCAGGATGGCCCAGGATGGCCATTTACCCTCCTGAAGTGACAGCTGAGGTCAACAGGCACCCCCCGCTTTAGAAGTGGCAACTATCAGTGACATACAAGGTCACACAACTATGAAAAGATTTAGTTCAGCATATGCACTTCCCATTCACTTCTCAGACCATTAAATCACTATTTTCATGCTATGCTTGTATACATAATTCTGAAATTCATGCTGCCTGAAGGGCTTTAGGTTCAGTGAATAGAAGAGTGTCCATCACACACAAAAGGTCCGATGCGCTTCCAGCAGCTCACATGCCAACTCCTGATGCTGGGATGACTCCAAGGGATGGATGATGCCCTCAGCTCTTTATGCTGCTCCCCGTTCAGGACTCTGCCTGTAAGACACTTGTTTATGACAGACTTTTCTTTTGTTTCTGCCATGTTCAGTTTGGAGGCATCTTCTGTGGTGAGCTGAGACTGCTCTGTCTGCTTGCCCAAGGCCATGGAGAACTGGGTTTTGACCTCTAAGCCCTCCACCACAAATACCAAATGGTGGGATTCAGCTCCTCAGCAACACCCTATAGGCTTCCTCCAGCACTAACAATCCATGGAACTCTGAGAATCCTAAAAATACCAAGCAAGTCAACCATTCCAGTGTCACCCTTTATTGCACCTCTCCAGAAGATAAATACTGAGGCTATACGCAGATCTGTCTTTTCTAATAGGTAGAAATAAATGTAATCTTCACAAGCTTTACCAATCATTAATTAATTTTAGAATTATTCAGGAAATTAGATTTATTGTAGGTCCATAAATTCTGAAGAAAAATCTATTTGACCATGATAACTTCAATGTCCTTTTGAGCAGACCTCTCTCCAGCAATTACTCAGCAAATATTTTCTCCTTCCCGGCAACCACTTCTCCCAGAAGGAATTCTCCTGCCCATCTGCCTTCATACCTGATACAGTGACACAGACAAATGCAACTGTAAGCAGTGTTTAGATTCCAAATTCAATCACCAATTTGCTTCCTTAGCAAAACAGAGGGAAAAACAATAAAACAAACCAAGCAACCCCTAAAAGGCAAGTTCCTGTTTCAAATCACCCACCTCACTAGAAAAGGTAACTTCACATACAGAAACAGCAGTTTTTCCCCAAAGAAAACTATGGCAACAAGTACCTGAGACCACAACCTAATCTACAGAATGTAAAATGATCTTAAACAAGTGTTGCTGAAACCTTGTATCAGAACTCCTCTCTACTTTAAGATGAAGCTATTAAATGAATTATGACACTAAAGAAACCCTCACAGAACCTGGCCCCGGTTTCTAGTAACCTCGTGTCCTCCTCCACTCATTCACCACAAACTGAAACAAACTCCTTCTGCACAAGACAGGAGCCTTTGGCACCAACACAGTGACTTTTGAACAAGTCTTTTCTTTTCACCGTTTACATATAATTACATACTAGCCTCCAAGCAGCTAGAAGCTCCATGTTCTTTTTTTGTATCATTTGTTTCCTGTGAATACACATAGAACACAAACCCAAGCCACATTAATGATAACCTTGTTAAATATAAACTAGTATGCAAATATACAAACTGCTAACATAAACAAAAAAGCCAGGAAGCTCTGATTATAAACTCACAATGGTTTCTGAGAACTAAATAAAAATAACAACATAAGGCAGCCTGTCTTGCCTGACACTGTAACACAAAAAAGGTTTCACATTGTAACTCATGTGCCTCAGCATAGAGGGCTAGTCTGTCAAATGACACAAACTCAATTTCAAGCTTGCTGCAAGGAGAGTGGAAAGGTGTGAGGAAAGGCAGCAGGTGCACACACAAACTACCAAAAAAGAAACCATCTGATTTTCTCTCTGTATCATCCTTCATGGGAGCTGACACCTGTCTCTGGGCAGTTGTTGCGACTTCCACCCTGTTGTCCTGAGAAGGGCTGCCCACGTGCTGGGGATTCAGCTCCTTCTTCTGCATGAAGAGAGCAGCACAAGGTCTGCTTCAGCTCTCTGCTCTGGGGCTGGTGCCAGCCCAGTGCATGCCTATGATTTATCTTCTGTGCAGCCAAGAGTGAACCCAGCAATCAGAGCCCCTGCCACATCTTTTCATTACGCCGATGAAGAGCTAACACTCCACACAACCCCCGGGGTCCATCCTGATGTTTAAAAATATATACTTTTTCCAGAGCAGAAACAAACCTATTGAAGGCAGGCCAAAGCCTGCCCCGGGCTACACTCACGCAGGGTCACAACAGCCAGCAAACGTCAGGACATTAGCTAGAGCTCTCCTGCACCAGTGTTAGCTGTAAGCAAGCGCTACAATGTAGAGCCCCATACTTGTCAGTAGCGTAATGCAAGGTCTCCACCTCAGCTGAATCTAGCTCTCAAGAAAACAAAAGAGCATGAGAAAACCACCACTTTCTTTATATCCTGCAGCTCAAGAAAATGTACAGCATAAACAGCAGCTGATACAGGACTGGAGGAGCATCCTGACAAGGTTTCCTTGGGTGACTTCCCTTGCCACGGACTTGGGCTATCCGTTCAGTTGTTTGCATGCTAGCAGCACAGATGAACTTGTAAGATGCTGGACTTGTAGGTTGTAAACAAGAACAGTAATTACCTTTTCCCTCTTAAACTCCAAACTGTTCTCATGTAACAGAAGAAAAGAAACAAAACATCAGTTGTAGAAGGAATCAATCAGAGGCACACAGGGGCAAGGGAAACGATTAGAAGAAGAAGGGCTAAGGGAAGAAGTGAAATAGGTGAGACCTGAGCATCCCTCCCAGAACTAAGCACAGTATCAAAGCATGCAAGCAAGGAAAACCAAAGAGGATCCTTGAGCATCCATAAAGGTGATCTGTAGAAATCCTGCATCAATAATAAACTCACTAACTAGAAGGGCAAGGAGAACTCAGCCTCTTGAACGCTAGGAGGGTACTGCCAACTGCAAGGTCACCAACAAATAAGAAGTTGAAGAGTAGAAAAATCAATTCCCAAATCATGGTCTCTGGGTCACTTTTCAATCACAGGGCTGTGGGCAGCAGGGCGCAGAACCATGTCACAGACTAAAATGCACGAGCCTATGTGTGTCGTGTTGTCGTGCTGTTGATCCACAGAAGAACCAGAGGATTGTCATTGCAGAAAATGTTTTGAGAGACATATGACCAGGAGAAGGGTGGGAACCCACCACCAGGCATTTTACTTGGGAATGTGGGGCTCCCTAGCACAGCACCTGAAAAGGGGCTCAAAAAAGCCACGAATACAATCCAGATGGAAGGAGGGGAAAAAACCAGCCAACAGTGGGGCATGCAGCTAAGACAACTTTCTCCCGGAATACCTCCAATTTCTCCAAGCTGATCGGTTTTGAAAGGGACAGCGATCTATGCTCAATTACCCTTGTAAACCCTTGCAATAACATGTGACTCAAAGTTTACCTATTTGTCCAAGGGAGAAACAAGAAGGGAGTGTGGCAAATGGGGAATGTGGGAGTGGCAGTCAATGTGGGCTTGGGGAGAACAGTCATTTCCTCCAGCTTGGAAGTGAAGGAAGGCGATTTTGTACCCGTGCAGCAATTAATTCACATGCATTTGCACGTTTTTACACATTTTTCAAGCAGGTGAGGTTATTCCTTAGGGAATTTAAAGGCAAAATAGGACCCGGCGGTAAGAAACAACCAAGGGGAACACGAAGGGCTTGCAGATAAAAAGCTTATTTGGGGTGGTAGCAAGACGCTACTTAAACCATGTGCTTGCACCGTAATCCGTGGATATCGATGCAAAGACCTCCTTTCCCGCTGTGGGATACAGTGCACTTTGCTCAGGGCTGGTTCCCAGCCTGCTGCCTATGACACCGGGAGCCCTGCGGGCTGAATCCGCCACCAGCCACGAGAACGGGGCGACAACCGCCCCGCAGCCGGGCACGGCTGCAGCGGGACACGGCGGCTCTGCAGCCGCACGCCCGCACTGCTGAGCGGGAGAGAAACTTCCAGCCGCTCACGCCCAGGCGGGAACGACTGACCGACGGGCACGACGGACCGACGGGCTGCTGCCGCCCGAGAGGCTCGGGTACGCCTCCGCCGACCCTCCCGCACATCCCCGCTTGCCCCGCGGAGGGAGGCTCCCGCCCGGCGGCTCCCGGCCCTCCTTCCCCACGGCGGCCGTGCCCGCCCTTCCCGAGCGGCGAGCCCAGCGTCATCCCGCGCATCCCGCATCCCCGCGGCGCGCCTTACCGGGACCGCTGCAGCTCGAAGGCGGCGGCGGGGCCGGTCTGCCCCAGCTCTCCGCCGCCGCCGGCGATGCCCTGGGGGCTGGTGCGGCCGAAGGGCGCCGGCAACACCCCGGCCGTGAAGGAGTTGAGGCGGCCCCGGCTGCCCGCCGCCGCGGCGCCCAGGAAGGCGGCGGGCGGCACCTGCACCGCGGCGAAGGCGTCCTCCTCCTCCTCCTCGTCTTCCTCCTCCTCCGGGGG